>WSFP011397315.1:0-27090 GCA_009831015.1 Picea engelmannii | reverse complement strand
TTTCCTGTAGGTGTGATTTTACATTCAAAACTGATTTATGATGTCAAAACTTGTACAAAAACCTAGGAAACATTTTTTAGAACCTGCTACAATTGTCTGAAACATAAAGTAACCTTTGCAGAAGTCATATGAGTATGATAATAGCAATCTAAGAAAAAAATCATTGCTCGGGGTTATAAGATTGCAAAACAAAATACATCAGGGAAAAAATTTATGTTGATGCTAAAATAATGCCTCATCTTCATATTTTCCTGGTACTTCTTCTAGTAGCCACACGAACTAACATATCCAAATTTCTTTTTGTTATTTTCTCCTTTTAATGGTTGTAATTTTTCTTTCAACCTCCTGATTTCAACTTGGCAATATATTTTTTGCCTATACACATTCTTTAGCTTTCTATGCAGAGGTAAGGATCTCTTAACCATATATCTTGTTATACCAACAACTCCTTCAAATAGATCTAAATTATTCTTCAGCTTGATTTGGGCCTGCAGGTTTTCCTTCTTCAACTTTTCATTTTCATCTCTTATATCTTTAAGTTGCCTCCTGATTCTTTTGAAAGTAAGATTACTTTCATTAGAAGGAGAGTTGATATCAATAATCTCTATTGGTTTCTTAAAAGGTTAGGTTTTGTCCTTTTGTTGAGATGAGGCTTTGGATGTTCCCTCCTCCACAGGAATATGTTGCTTAGATGTTGGTCTGGTGAAAGGTATTCTAGGCTTGGCAGCTTCTACAACAACACGTGAATAATTTACAAGCTTCTTACCCTTCATAATCCTTACTTTACTAGATGATGTCTCCATAGGTGCAAGCTATGCCATAGAAGAATATTATTTATCATGAGGTTGTGAGGGACCTTCAACTATTTTATCAGTAGATTGAATGGACTCATCCCTTTTGGTCATATTCCTCTTTTTACTTGACTCTGAGTGCACGGTATTCTTAGCAAGAGTAGGTGTTTGTCTTTTTTGATGTGGTGTGTGAGCAACATATGGATAAAATCTTGATGCGGCTAGGAAAATGTCCCAATCAATATTGGTCTTCTTCAACTCTTCCAATACTAGTATTTTGATTAAACCAGAATGAAAAAAACTAGTATCCACCTTCTTAGATTTATCTTGGACTCTATCTAACATCTTCCCAATGCTCCTTAACATATGAAAGGGTAGGTTCATGGACTCTTTCCGAGTAAAGTGTATTAACAATATGATATGGCATTGATAGACCATATTGAACCTTCCTTCACAAGTGAAATACCTCTAAATAACTCTGAGAATTTTGTCAATATAATCCATCATATAACTTCTTGGCACTCCCTTGGATAGGTTGTCTCCTTGATATTCATGTTTTAGGAACTCCTTGGAAAATGTTGAATTCAAGAACATGGATTTAAACCATTTTTCACCATGAACATGTATCTATGTGGTTGTAGAAATAGATTTATTTGAATATTCAAACTCCAATGCACCCACCTTAGTCTTTTCCCCACTGAAATTGAGTGCAAACTTATTAGCAACCTCGAGATGTCCTCTTTGTATTTTCTCACAAAAAACCAGGCATCCCACTCTCTAAAATGCTTCTTTGAAAAATGGTTCAGAATTTATAAGTTGTAGGTCATGGGGCTCAACCCTGACAATTTCTCCCCCTTTGTGAACCTTCTTACCTTGATGATTTTCCATGATAGCTATTTAAAAACCATTTTCCTATTTGATAATAGTTGTTACCAGATGTATGATGAAAACAAGAAAATTTAGGGTTTTTGATTTGATTTTGCACAAATTAGGATTTACTGAATGAAGTATTCATGGACAGAAGTAGTGCAAGAATGAAAAGACTACAAGTAGGAGATGAGAGGAAAGAACAATAATCCTAAACTAGATGAGACTGCAATCAGGAAAATGTTTGTGGCAATCTATGTAAAACAGAGGATTCACAACACGATCTTTTAGTTTGCAGCGCACAATGAATCTTAGACTAGGGTTTACTGAAAGAGGTTTGCAAATACACAATTCTGGAAAAGGAAAATGATTTTGAAAAATATGATATCTCAAACCTGAGAGAAAACACAATCAGTGAGGGTTTTTTTGAGTGAGAAAATAGAGGGTTTGCAATGCCTTCAACGCATACAGTTTGTAGCACTAACAGAAAAATGTAGTGGATAGGGTCATGGTTGTAAGAAATGGATGCAATTGATATTATTGGTATAAAACAAGAAACTTGGGTCTGCAAAGGCTTAAGATACAAATACTGAAGGATTTGACCAAGTGAAATAGGTTTACAACACAAATGCTATGGAACACTTTGCAGTGCGTAGAAAAATTACAACGACTAAAGTCCAACATGATAAACCTTTATACATCGCATTTGATTATTAAATAGGGTACCTGGTATATCTGAAGTTTCAATTGTTGTCCCATGAATTGAACTAACAGTTTCTGGAAGCCTTTAATCCGCCTTCATCTAATACAAGAAATCTGTAGTGCCATAATTCAAACCATTTTGCAGTGTGCTATGTTCAAATGATAAACTTGCTTCTTGAAACTGACTTAAAAAAATGATGAATAAATGGAACTGAAAACAATAAGATACCAATTTCCACGTTTCCAAATCATAATGTTATGTGATTAGTGCATGAGGTACTTTCTTGATTTGTTGCAAACTTTCAGGTGAGTTTACAACAGATTGACTTGACACATGATTTGACCCTCAAACAGTTAAATACAACATAAGAACTCTTTGTGCACCCTTTTGAGACACGACACCTGATAACTATGAGATTTAAACCAATGGTGTGACCAACACTTACCCCCTTTTCTCTAATGATGATGACCACTATCATGAAACAAGGACTCTCGGATGGACTATGGTCAGTTTTATTGACTCATGAAACAATCAAAATATAATTTATTGGCATAAGGAATGACTCAAAAACCTAAAATAAAAAGACCCTATGACTCAAACCTAGAATCTTAGAAAAATTGACCCCTATACATCCTATGTGTTAACATTTGGCTCCACAGGGGATGGAGACCTCCCTGTGAGGATCCAAGAACATTGCAGTTCTAGTGCCTTATCCATTGGGAAAGGAGTCATTGTTAAAAGAAAACTAAACTAACAAACATATTGGTATTTACAATGAAATGAGCCACCCATGGCTTTTAGAAAAAGTGATTTTTGAGAAAATGCCCATTGATTGGGCCACCAGAAATTTCAGCTTCCTTCAAATTTTGCAGCTTAAAAGTATTATTTTGCAAAAATTCAAAATTTTTAAAAGTACCAACCCAAAGAGCTTTGAATTTACCATGTTTTATTTTATCCTTCCTCTAAGCATCCCGCTTGAGTACCAAGTCTCCAAGATGAAAATCTTCCTTTTTCACCTTCTTGTCAAAAATTTCTTTGATTTTTTGTTGATGACTTTGTGCTTTGTCAAACAATTTATCTCTGATTTGTTGCACTTCCACAAGCTTATGCATCCTTATGATCATGTCATACAGTTTCCCTTCTTGATATTGAATGAATTTTTCACAGGGAAATCTAACTGAGCAGGGAAAACAATTTCAGTTCCATAAACCAGCTGAAATGGTGTGGTGTCAATTGACCTTTTGGTGGTTACTATGTCTTCCTAGAGAGAAAACTTCAACTTAGAATCCCATGACTTCTTATTTTCCTCCAGCAACTTTTTGATAATATTTACTAATATTTTGTTCGAGGATTTTGTTAAGCCATTACCATGAGGGGAATATAGAGTGGAATGGATAACTTGAATACCAAATTTTTCACAAAACTTCACCAGGGGCTCATCTTTGAAAGTTGTTGCATTATCAGTGACAATTTTATTTGGGCAACCAAAACTTGACATAATATCTTCCAAGAAACCAATAATTACTTTGTGTGTTTCATTCCTAGTGGGAATGGATTCTATCCATTTGGTAAATTAATCAGTAGCAGTCATAATCCAACGGTGTTGACCACTTGAGGATGGATGAATTTCTCCAATAAATTCCAATCCCCATTGTTGGAAAGGACCAGATACCACTATGGGTTTCAGAAGTAAAGAATTGAGCTTTTTTTTACCTAAGAATTTCTGACATTTGTCACATATTCTGATCTTTGCACACACATCAATGAATAAATTAGGCCAGAAATACCCAACTTTGAGTATCTTGTATGTTGTGGTTCTCCAGAAGTGATGACCTCCACATAAACTCCCATGAAATTCAATCATAATTTGTTTTGCCTCCTCTGTATATAAACATCTTAAAAGAATCCATGAAGGATCCTTCCCATACAGAATGTGATCAACAATACAATACCTGACTTCTTTAAGTTTCAGATCTCTTTCCTTGGTCTTCTCAAGTCTAGTAGGAGGCTACAAATTTTGTAGGAAATAGATGATGTCCTTGTACCAGCTACATTCTGCCAAATTTGAGTTGATTTGCAAGTTGTTGTTCTGAATATCAAACTGTTGATTTATAGAGTTAGTGCTCATAAAATTTACTCACAACGCCTTACGATTGGATTCAGCTAGCAATCTATCCAAACCTTGAACTTTTACCAGCTTGGTGGGTTTCACCTCTAGATCAAACTCTAAAATCTTAGCAATCCACTTGCTTCTTTTCCCATCTATATCAAGTTGAATCAAAATTTATTTAATAGAACTTCAAGGAACATAAGAAATGACTTTTGAATGAAGAACATACACCCTAAAAACCTTAATAGCTTTGACTAAAGCATAAGCTTGTTTCTCGGTAATATCATACATGAAATCAACATCTCTCAAGGCCCTACTGAAAAAGGAGATAGGCTACTCATTCCATCTGAATTCTTTTGAAGAAGGAAAACAGTTAGTGTATCATTGGAGGCAAAATAAAAAAATCAGAAATTACATTGAGTAGTCAAGATTGATCAGAACAGGAGCATCAACAAGTGCTTTCTTTATCTATTCAAAATAAATCCTAGATTTTGGTGTCCATTTTACTTCATTTCCTTTTCTCAACATAACAGTGATGAATTTCACTAACTTAGCAAAGTTAGATATAAATCTACTCAAAAATTTATCTTACCTAAGAAGGACTAAATTTATTTCTTAGACCTTGGAAGAGAAAGAGTCTTGATAGCCTCTACTCTATTTAGGTCAATATTTACTCCTTCAACTGAGATAATGTGTCCTAACAGCTTATCCTCCTTCATGGAAAAAATAGACTTTTGGGGATTTAGGGACAAATCATACTTTATGCACTTCAAAAACACCTTCTTTAGATGTTGGTAATTCTCTTGATCAGACTTGGAAAACATTATAATATCATCTAGATAGATAACCACAAACTTGTCTTTCTCTCCAACAAATGCAATTTCCATTGCACGTTGGAAAGTTTCCCCTGCATTCATAAGACCTAATGGAATCTTAGCATACATGAATGTACCCCAGGGAGTGGTGAATTTTGTCTTCTCTCTATCCTCTGGCAGCACAAAAATCTGATTGTAGCCTGAAAACCCATCAATCATTGAAATCGTCATTGAGCCTATCACCCTTTGCAAAATGTGTTCCATTTTGGGTAAAGGATGTTTGTATTTTATAGAACACCTATTTAGATTCCTAAATTCAACACAAATCCTGATATCACCATTCTTCTTTCTGACAGGGACCAAATTAGCTACCCAATCAGAATACCTCAGAGGTATAATGATTTGGGTATCAAGCAACTTCTTGACCTCTTTCTCCGTAATAGGAAATAACATTGGGTTAATCTTGTTTAGATTATGTATGAAAGGTTTAGTGTCATCTTTAAAAGGTATCCTATGCTCAATGATAGTATCATAAGTCTCCAGGTATTCATACTTCCATGCAATCACATCAGGAAATTCTTTCAACGATTTGACGTTCAACCTTTTGATCTTCTGATAGGCTATTGGACAGTTTAACATATTTGGGTTCTTCTTCAGTGCCTAAATTGCAGTCTATTAGATCTGAATTTTCTTTAGAACCACTCATCTTCATAGAAACATAATTATTATCAAAGATCCTTTCCAAAGGAACCAATTCTTTAGGACTGTGATTGCTAGGCAATTGAACAATTTTATGATCTACAATTTTGTTCAGAAATTTATCAGCATGCATATTTTTATCATCATCTGAATCTTGGTCAATATGAAGAGCAGAAAATTCATCCATTGTTTCCAAAAAACTCTTTAGTTCTTTATCATCTTCAAAAACCTTACAATTCTTGACATTATCAGGTATAGAAGGTTTGTATTTTACCTCAACATTATAATTAGGTTTGCGAGGTAGGGGAATTTTGAAATTACTGGCAGAAACAACTAAGGAATCATCTGGTTTATTATCCTCTCTGGGAACAAAAGATATGTTGAAGTCTAAGAAGAAGTTATCAATGAGGTCCCAAACCTCATTCATATAATCTTTCAATCTAGGATGTTTTGTTTCATATATATTTTTGACTTGATGCACAATCAGTTCTACATCTCCAAATACTATCAATCCTTCAATTTTCATGTCCTTTGCAGCTCTTAGCCCCAAAACTAAGGCTTCATATTCTGCAATATTGTTTGTTGTTTCAAATTCAAGTTTGAAGGAAAAAGTTGTGACATCCTGAGAGGGAGAAATGAACACTACCCCAACACCAACACTATCCTTGGAGGATGCACCATCAAAATACATCTTCCACAGTTGAACAGCCTGTCTAGTTATTTCACATTTTGTTGATGACTAATTTTTTATATCTAAGGATGGCTAAGGGGACTCAATAAGATGAATAATACTAGACCCCAAATCAATATCAACAACATAGATGGGATGGTTTATTGGGTTTCTCTCATTACTTATGATGTATGCTAGCTAAGCTTCTCTATACAACTTCTTGTGCTCTATAACACCCTTGTTTCCCCCAACTTGTAATTAATCATAAAATAGGATTACCATGCTAAGGAACATGGACGATGTAAATGTATTATTGTTAAATTACCCATAACTGACTATTGGGGGCTGAATCCTTGAAGTACGAGCCATGATATATCTAGAGGAAATAATAAGTTAATGACGGAAAGGACGGGTGATTGAACAATCAACCACCCCCATGAATGGAAACATGGGTTGTCATCCCAAAGTACCACAGAGACTTGCAGACCCGAGTTTCCTTCTAACATAAGGAACATGATAGGTCGAAAACCTTCCTAAAGAAGGAAGGTAAAATACATGCTTGGGGATGGTAAGAGAAGATACACCAGATGAGAGCGCAATCTCGGAAGGAGATGCGCGAACCAAAAGGAAGTGCAGGGAGCATGACCTGAAGGACCCAAATGTGAGCTTGATGTTGAGGAAGCATCTGATAAACCTCATAGGGATACTGTGACAGAGAGAAGGTATCTGAGAGATGGCATAGTTCCCTACAGATATCATGGCTTGGCACGGGGGTGGCCAGAGTGCTAAGGATGAATGCCTTTGGTCCTATGGTTGGGAGGAAAGGCACACACCCACAGTCAGTTAGTTGGTTGCAACTTGTAATAGATAAGTATTCTCCTACCCTGTGTAATTGAGTTGTAACTGTGTAATAAAATTGGATATATTGTGAATGTTTTCAGGGATGTGCATGATTTCTTAATGGTTGTATTGTATCCTTTTTATTTCTGCTTGATTATGTAATTAGGAAAGTAAGAAATTATATGGCTCGGACATGACTTGTACTGTTAAATGCTTGAGCCCTATGGTGGCTTAAGCTAGATCCATGAAATGTGAGTTCAGTTACCTTGGGCACAATTTCACATATGCATGTCAACACTCCTCGTCGTTCTGAGTCCCTTGGATGAAGGAGTTTGTTAAAGCTCAAGAGAGATAGTGCATGTGTGCACTGGCTCTCTATGAGGCATGCAGAGACCGAGAACCACTTAATTTCTAGAGTTGATGAATCAGCGCAAGGGTTGCACGGAAGAATTATTCTAAGTGTTAAGTTCAAGAGAAAGAGTGAAAATCTCTTAAGCCTTTCAGACCTAAAAAATCTCAGGAAGGATAGCGATATTGAAGTATCGAAAGGGAAGGTTCCTTTGTATGGAAGATGAACGAACGAGATCTGTTCGGGAAGAGCCAATGTATGTTGTGATCATTGGATACAGGAAAGAGCGTGGGAGTTAACCCCTTGAGTCCTTCGAACTTCGCAAGTTAGACGAATTGAGTGAGTTCAACGTAAGGGAGGTAAAATACCCAAAGTCTCGAAGTCCCAAAATTAATCTGGGCCTTATATCTGAGGATTCCAGGGAGCCATCCTGACCGTTAGCTCTAGGAGTTAGTTAGACTGGAGTTAACTGCTTTGGTAGAATAGAGGCTTAGTAATGCCAAAACCCCCAAAGAATGAAGTAGCGAAGTAATGTGGACCGTAGATCTATGGATCCTTCGGGACCCCTCTCGACCGTTTGATCGAGGGAAGGTGGGTATAATATTGAGAGCATGTGGGAAGGAACGTGTCAAATGATAGTGTTTCCAAGAGTAGTGCAACAATGAGACCCTGAGAGGAGGTTATGAACCATCGATATGGGGTCTACATGGATACATTAGGACCGTCAAATCTAGGTCGTGGTCAGTCGACGCTGACCAAATCCGAGAGATTTCAGTCAAGGAGTGAGTCAACCTCCTAAAGTCTCGAAGTGTCGAAGTCCATCCTAGTTGTTGGCACCAGGAGACACATGGCACTAGATCCTTCGCTTCAGAGGTTTAGTGCTCCAGAGGAAAATGGATTGTGTGAAGAAAGAACTCTTGAAGGATCGGAGGTTGGATTTCACTTGAGTCATCAATCTCATAGGACAGGTGTCAGAATATTTGCCACTTCAGAGAAAATTCACTCCGTAGGAAATATTTTGGCAAGAGACAAGAACTCTCGAAGGCCGAAGTGCTGGAGTTCATCCTGACCATTGATAGTGGGGGACGCGTGTTTCCAGAGATCTGACACTTAGGAAGGATTGCACTCTAGAGGTTTGTGTTGGTGAGTACTTTGGAACTCCCAAAGCACGAAGTCCCGAAGTGATCTGTATCCGTCAATTTGTGGGGGACATGCGTCGATAGATCGTTAACTTTGGGTGAAATCCTTTCGGGAGAAAGTGAGTGTGGAGAGGAAGAAACTCTCAAATTTCGAAATCCTGAAGTAAAAAATGACCTTTGATGAGGAAGGATGTGTGGTGCACGATCCTTGACTCTAGAAGAAAATTCTTCAGGAGAAAAATGATGCAGAAACGCCCGAAGCTCCTGAATGTTGAAGTCCCGAAATGAAACTAAGTCGTTGATTTACAATGGACGTGTGGCGCTTGATATATAAATCTGGGTACATATTAATTTGGGAGGAAACATTGTGTGAGCATCTGGGACTCCCAAATGCTGAAGTCCTGAAGTGAATCAGGACCGTCAAAATCCCCAAGGACACGCAGTGTCGGATTGTGAACTTCAGAGAATTGCCATTCCGGGGGAATTCGTGCAGTGGTTGTCTTGGCGTCTGGTCACAGCTCACAATAATATGTAAGTATAAGGGGAATGGAAGAACCCAAAGGACTTAGAAGAGGATATTTTCCATTTCTAAGCTTGGTTTAGAGAATGGAGGTCATGGCTGGAAATCCCTGGAAAAGTGGAATGGAGTAGAATCCCTGAATGAGGACATCGATTTCTCCTTAGAAGAGCGAAACTTTTACGCCCCGCCATGGGTGTGTTACAAATTGGTATCAGAGATAGGTTACAACACTTGTCCTTCTTGGGATCATGCATGAGTCGCATAAAGAGGTATTGTTATCTGCATTTACTCCTTGAGGAGAAGGATTGCAGATTCGACCTGTGATTTTGGGAATTCTTGTCAAATTTTAGTAGAATAATTTCTTTAACCCTTTGTCAAAGTGATAAATACTCTTACCGAAGTAGGGATATGCTAATTAACATTAATAATAAGACTTGAATGTGGATATATGAATGTGGCAGCGTTCTGTCAAGGGTAGTTGAAGCCCGAAGGACGAATGACCTGGTGTTTGTAGCATTGCCTCTAAGCATGGGCAGTTGGAACCTCATGAACTTATGATGGTTGATTATATAATGGTTAATACATTTGTGAGCTTAAAGGAATCTGATAGGATCATGTGGGATCCTTGGCAGTATAATTACTTCTTTATATTAAACTCAGAGTATATGACTTCTCATGACCAGAGGAAAGGTGAGATGGGTAAAGTCTTATAGAAGTTGAGGCAAGAATGTTTTCTTGCTAGCTGATTATAGTATAAAAGGGAAAGTGACCCTGGTTGGTTATTGCCATAAAAAGAAGGCAACATTAGTATGAGTTATAATTGTGAGATTAGTCATGTAAGCGACTGTAATGTCTAACTAAAGAACACTAATGATAAAACTAAGCTAGTATGATGAATACTTAGTTGTGTGTGTATGCTTGAGTGCATGGAATTAATGCATTGTGAAGCTTCTTGATATGAAGCCTAATATTAATACCAGTTAAGTATGAATGATATTAAATGTGCAAGTGATGCGCATGTATGATGTAAGAGTATAAGTATACTAAAGGCCCAATATGGTTGCCCTGATGAGTGAAACATGAGGCAAGCATAGCACTTGCCAAGATTGAATGAATACCATGGATGCATGGTTGACTCCAATCTAAAGAGTCATGAAAGTTTTGTTTTGAATGATAGCTTAAGGGGAATGTGCTCCATCTTCCTAGGAAAAGCCAGTAGAAATAGATGAAAGAATAAACGAGCAAGGATGCTTTTTTGTCATAATAAGAGGCAAATGATTATGCCTTTGAGGATCACATGGGAATGATTGTAAACAATCATGAGTTGACTGATTTTAAAGTAGATATGTATTTAGGCTATGAAATATACCTATGGAAGCTACACAGAAGCTTATGATTATGAATATGGCTAAGTACATCATGGGTATAAGTTAACAAAAACTAGAATATGTGTGGATACATAATCTGGATGCATGTCAGAAATGCATGTTTATGTTCCTTAAAGAATGCTTAGAAACGAGTCGAAGCTAATTCAAGGTTGAGGCCATCACAGATAGTGACGGATATGCAATGAGGAAGTTGCATGCTGAAGGAGTTCCATGTGAAGAAACTATGTAAGGGCTCTGTCAGAAGAACAGAGTCACAACCCTAATGATTGTTGAAGGTTGGGCAATGGGTTGTAAAGCCTTCCTATATAAGAATCCTGGATTACATTTTTAAAACAAAATGTGTAGGTGGAAGACTAACAATTGAATGTTAACCACTCTAAGAACCGAATGATAATGTGCAGGATGCACAGGTTCATGACCCACTATGAACAAAAATAGTTCTATTAAAGTATGTTGTTGTATCCAAAAAGGTTAGAGTGAGGCCTAACCAAGGTTGCTCAAGGAAAAGAGCAAGGATATCCCAACCTGGAATAAATTGCAAAAATCCAAGAAGAGGAAAAAGGAGGAACACTTGTCCACCCTAACAACTCTGAATGTCTTACAGGGTTGTAGGTCTTAGATGAGAAGCTGTGAGAACAAGTACGGCTAGGAAAAGAGAATGGATAAATAAGTATATTTGATCGAATAGGATTGGTTGAAGCCACACTAGGAAAAGGAAGTACGGCCTTAGAAATAACTCAGTTGGGTTGAAATCCCCAGGCTCTGTGGAAGGAGTGGGAAAAAGAGGAGATCCCCTAACTCCTTTCTTGCTATGTGTTATGTTTCCTCTAGAATGAAAAATATGATTCACTAAGAAAAGTAAATGTTTGGACACCATAGTCATGATGATGATTGTATTACTGCAGAAATAGTTGAGAACTATATGTATTACATTCATGAAAACCATTGAGGGTAATGTGATGAAGTGCATAAATATATGCTAGAACATTTTGAATATGTTTTATGGAATTGAATGTTATGCATGAAATTTTGAAATGCAATTGTATGTCGTGGATACCCAGGTAAGGTATGGATCAATAAGAAAACATTGATCGAATCAGGTTAATCGAGAACCTAGCAGAGGAGATGAATGTGAGCCATTCATCGAAAGGAAACCAATCTCTTTCATCATATTGACTTCAAGATCCACTGGAGTTAATGGATCAAACACTAGTCATTCGATAAGATCGATGACCCGTATTCATTGCGGAGATCAAATAGGAACACAAGTTAGCAATGGAGCATGTGCCCGCAATTTAAATTCAATATAGTTTTTTTTGAGTTTGGGGTCTGATTGTAGATCGGACGACCCGTATTCATTATGGAGCGTGAAGGAGGAATTAACAGGCACGCTATTTCATGGCCCATAATCAACCTACACCATTGATCTCGTCGAGGTGGAGGATCAACAACCATGATTAAAAGAGTTGGGTGAGAACTTTTCAGATTATGGAGATTCAACTCTCCGATAAAGAGCGAGGGAATTGGGGATTCTACAACCCCTGTGAACCGTTGATCTGTGAACAATCAGTGGGCGGACTTGCAAGGAACCCACGCGTTAATGCAATGTAAACTCATACTGTGATTGGGTTCTGTGGTTAGATTTGGAAAATCAATATCTCAGTCTAAATTCTCGGTCAAATACTTATATGTCGGAATTGTTATGTTTGGAATCGTGTGGAGAGAATCAATCTAGGGATAAGAATGACAACCCGTATTCATTGCAGGGAAGGTATATTCACGTGGGTTAATGTTGGAACCTGTACCCGTAAAATAAACTCAATATAGTTTTGTTTTGAGTTTGGGATCTGATCATAGATCAGACGGCCCATATCCATTGCGGAGATCGGAAGGAGAATTAAACCATTAGCTAGTTGAGGTTCCACAATCCCTTACCATCGTTGGATCTGGGGGAAGACATATCTTCATCGTCGAAATGCAGAAAAGGGGTTTAGCCATGATCATGGCACCCGGACATGGGAGCTGAAAGGGTAGCGCCTGAAAAGAATAGAGCTAAGGTCACATATCTCGATTGCATGAAGAGAAAATGGAGTTCATCCGGGCCAGTCAAGGAAGGTAGAGTTTAGCACTCTACGTTAGACTATGGTCGTGGGGACTAGTTCTATGGGAATAAAGTTTCTCATAGTTAGCACATTGCATGGAATGCATTGAGGGAATGCATGTTGCATAAGATGACAGGCAATGGATTTTTCAGTAAGGAAGGAGGACCCTCCAATGTTTTACTTACATTATGTAAGCATTGAAGGAAAACAAATTTGGGTGGCCATGAGTGTTGGCACCCTAGTTATTAATGAAGGAAGAATGCTTAAAGGTATTCATGTGAAACCTGGAGTTTCATGAATGATGATATTATGGATATGATCGATTCAGAGAAGAAAATATGGTTCTGCTAAAATAATAAATATGGACAAAGAGTCCATATGGTAATAAGTTGGTTGAATTCAAACACACCTTGGAAAGAGTGCCTAACCTGAAAAGTGATAACCTGAAATCGATGCAAGGGTGCATTGGGTATGAATGTGGCCACAAATGTTGGCACATTCATTAAAGTCAATTGGTATCTAAATTTCATTTTGAAAAGTTGATATACTAAAATGATGCATGTGTAAGGAATGAAATTTCCTTTTTCTTGTATCATCGAATAGATAAAAGTGATTTGACTGTTAGAATGCACAATTTAAGAATTGTTTGTGATGGCATTATAAAGGTACAATAAAAACATATTTGCATGGGAAACTAACAATTTGTTTGGTTGATTGAAGTTGAAAGTGAAGGAAGCAAAGGGGTCTTGAATATGGCAGTGTTGTAAGCCCATGAGGAAGACCAATTACCTTCTGAGCCAAACCACTATCAGAAGGAAAGCCCCATAATTATGAATCTGGTTCCTGTGCAGAACAAATATGAAAAAAAATGTGGAATTTGGAAATTGGTGGGTGACAGATTTACAAGAAAACTTTGAATTTAAAATTTATGATGATGTCTCATGAATTTATGTATGCCTGTGATATGGATGAGAAGAAAATATTTGTCAAGAAAGGATAGATGAAGGATTTCAAGCTGTAAAAGCATGAAAATGATTATTGTTGAGCCATGAGAACCTTGTTGTAAGCCATGATCGCCTAGAATATGTTGTGTTGAGGTAACACAAGCAGGAGGGACGCCTTGACAGAGCAAGTGTGAGGGATGCCTCAACTATAAGGCTTGATAAAGTCTCTAGAATTCTTCCTATGTGAGAAAACCTTGGCAAGGTAAGATGGATCACCCGAGGAACTATATAGCAGAGAAGGGGATGCCTAAGCCTGGGCCTGGAGGGTGAGTGACTACAAGGAATAGGATACCTTGATAGTTGTTATAAACTATTGATTGGGATCATGCACGCGATGGGTAGTTCTTCCTGTGTGAGAAAACCTTGGCAAGGTAAGATGGATCACCCAAGGAATTGTATAGCAGAGAAGGGGATGCCTAAGCCTAGGCCTAGAGGGTAACGAGTGACTACAAAGAGGAGGAGACCCTGATAGTTCTTGTAAACTATCGGGATCATGCACATGACGGGTAGTTCTTCCTGTGCGAGAAAACCTTGGCAAGGCAATATGGATCACCCAAGGAACTGTATAGCAGAGAAGGGGATGCCTGAGACTGGGCCTGGAGGGTGAGTGACCGCAAGGAAGAGGAGACCTTGATATTTCTTGTAAACTATTGGGATCATGCACACAATGGGTATGCCAAGGAAAAACAGTGAGCCTAGATAACAAGACAACCATGTGGACACAAATCCACAAACTGCACAGATAATTAATGTTCTAGATTATAAAATTTTCCTAGAAATGTTATGCAATAGTAAAATGTTTTCGCATGAAACTATGATTAATGTGCTTGTTGTCCAAGAATTATTGAAAGAAGGTGATGAATATTAAGGGTCTGAAAAGGAACCTGATCGAGAAATAAGGTCAAGACTTCTGAAGTGGTTGAATGAGAAAGGCGTGACAAGTGTTACTAAGAAAGAACATCGAGGACGGTGTTCCCTTTTAAGGGGGAGGGGATTGTAACACCCATGTTTCCCCGGGCTTGTAATTAATCATAAAATAGGATTACCATACTAAGGCATGTGGATGATGTAAATGTATTATTGTTAAATTTCGCATAACTAATTGTTGGGGGGTGAAGCCTTGAAGTACGAGCCATGATTTCTCTAGAGAAAATAATCATTTAATGAAGGAAAGTACTGGTGGTTGAAAAATCAACCACCCCCATGAATGGAAACATGGGATGTCAGCTCGAAGTACCACAGATACCTAAAGACCCGAGCTTCCTTCTGATAGAAGGAATAGGATAGGTCGGAAACCTTCCTAAAGAAGGAAGGTAAGATACATACAGGGGGATTGTAAAAGAAGAGATACCAAACGAGAGAAAAAGCTCGAAAGGAGATGCACGAACCAAAAGGAAGTGCAGAGAGCATGACCTAAAGGACCTGAACATGAGCTTGATGTTGAGGAAGAATATGATAAACCTCGCAGGGATACTGTGACAGAGAGAAGGTCTCTGAGAGATGGCATAGTTCCCTAGTGATATCATGGTGGCCAGAGTGCTAAGGATGAATGCCTCTAAGCCTATGGTTGGGTGGAAAGGCACACACCCACAGTCATTTAATTTCCTGCAACTTGTAATAGATAAGTATTCTCCTACCCTGTGTAATTGAGTTGTAACTGTGTAATAAAATTGGATATACTGTGAATGTTTTCAGGGATGTGCATGATTTCTTAATGGTTATACTGTATCCCTTTTATTTATTCTTGATTGTTTTTAGGAAAGTAAGAAATTATATGGCTCGAACATGACTTGTACTCGTAAATGATTGAGCCCTGTAGTGGCTTAAGCTAGAGCCATGAAATGTGAGTTCATCGACCTTGGGCACAGTTTCACGTATGCATGTCGACACTCCTCATCATTCTGAGTCCCTTGGAGGAAGGAGTTTGTTAAATATTAGGAGAGATAGTGCATGTGTGCGTAGGCTCTCTGCAAGGAAAGCAGATACTGAGAACCACTTAAGTTCTAGAATTGATGAACGAGCATAAGGAGTGCGCAAAATAATTCTTCTAAGTGTTAAGTTCAAGAGAAAGAGCGTAATGCTCTTAATCCTTTCAGAGCTAACAAATCTTAGGAAGGATAGTAAGATTGATGTATCGAAATGGAAGGTTCCTTCGTATGGAAGATGAACGAATGAGATCTATTCAAGAAGAGACAAGGTATGTTGTGACCGTTGGATATGGAAAAGAGCATGAGATTTAACCCCTTAAGTCCTTTGGACTTCACGAGTTTGGTGAATTGAGTGAGTTCATCATAAGGGAGGTAAAATCCCTAAAGTCCTGAAGTTAATCTGGGCCTTATATCTGAGGATGCCTGAGAGATATCCCGACTGTCAGATCTAGGAGGTAGTTAGTCTGGCATTAACCTCTACGGGAGAATAGAGGCTTAGTAACACCAAAACCCCCGAAGAACGAAGTAACGAAGTAATTTGGATCGTGGATCTATGGATCCTTTGGGACCCCTCTCGACCATTCAATCAAGAGAAGTTGGGTATAATATTGAGAGCACGTGGGAAAACATGTGTCGAGTGATGGTGTTTCCAATTGTGGCACAATAGTGAGACCCTTAGAGGAGGTTGTGAACCTTCGATATGGGGTCTACATGGATAGATTAGGACATTAAGATCTAGGTCGTGGTCAGTCCAACACTGACCAACTACGAGAGATTTAATTTAAGGAGTGAGTAAACCTCTCGAAGTCTCGAAGTCTCGAACTCCATCCTAGTCGTTGGTGCCAGGAGACACGTGGCACCAGATCCTTTGCTTCGGAGGTTTACTGCTCCAGAGGAAAATAGATTGTGTGAAGCGAGAACTCTCGAAATCCCATAGGCCAGAATTCACCTGAGTCGTTAATATCATAGGAAAAGTGTCAGAATATCTGCCACTTCAGAGAAAAGTCACTTCGTAGGAAAGCTTGTGGCAAGAGGCAACAAATCCTGAAGGTCGAAGTGTCGGAGTTCATCTTGACCGTTGATAGTGGGGGACGCATGTCCGAAGATCTGACACTCTGGAAGGATTTCACTTCAAAGTTTTGCATTTATGAGTACTTTGGAACTCTTGAAGGATGAAGTCTCGAAGTGATCTGTAGTCATCGATTCGTGGGGGACATGCGTCAATAGATCATTAACATCGGGTGAAAGCCTTTCGGGAGAAAGCGAGTGTGGAGAGGCAGAAACTCCTGAATGCCTAAATCCTAAAGTAAACCATGACCGTTAATAGGGAAGGATGTGTGGCACATGATCCTTGACTCTGGAAGAAAATAGTACAGGAGAAAAAGGTTGCAGAAACGCCCGAAGCTCCCGAATGTCGAAGTCCCGAAATGAAACTAAGTCGTTGATTTACAATGGACGCATGGTGCTTGATCTATAACTCTGGGTAAGGATTAATTTGAGAGGAAAGGTTGTGTGATCATTTGGGACTCCTGAAGTCTGAAGTCCTGAAGTGAATCAGGGTCATCGAAATCCCCAAGGACACGCGACGTTGGATTGTGAACTTCGGAGAATTGCTATTCTGGGGGAATTCGTGGAGTGGTTTTCTTGGCGCCTTTTTTGGCGTCTGGTCACATCTCACGATCATATGAAAATATAAGTGGAATGGAAGAACCTGAAGGACTTATAAGAGGATATTTTCTAGTTCTTAGCTCAATTCGGAGCATGGAGGCTGTGGCTGGAAATCCCTGGAAGAGCATAATGGAGTAGAATGCTCGAATGAGGACATCGATTTCTCCTTAGAAGAGAGAAACTTTTATGCCCCACCATGGGTGTGTTACATGATCACCCCAAAATACTGGTATGATAGCATAAGAAACATCCATTTGTAAAGTTCCCCATAACCTCTTAATCCCTAATCTAGACAAAAAGATCCCAAATTTGGGGGGTACATCTACAACTACAATGTCCATTACCATGCTTTTCATAGGTAATTGGAAAAGTGTGACAGCTAGATCTTTAATAACTCCAACACATTTCACTTTCCTTGAGTCAAAAGAATACAAGGCATGATAATCTTTAGTGATTTCCAAGCGCAATTCATCCATGATATCCTTAGTCATCAGGTTATGGGATGCACCTGAATCCATAAGACAATTGTGCAAAATCTTGTCATGCACATTCAAAGAAGTGTAAAATGGGGGAGAGGAATCATATTTGTCTTCTACCAGTGGTCCTAATATAACTACATGTTTATCATCCTTCAAGTTAACTTAATCTAATGAAGGGGAATAAGATTCAGGCTACAACATTTTTGAGATATATTTTTTAAAGTCTTCATTTTTCATTAATTCTAGGAGTGGGACAGGAATCTTGATTTTCTGGATTTCATTCTCAAAATCAAAATAAGAATGGGATTTTTGGAATTTTTTTACCTCTTGAGCAGGAGCCTTGATAACGGGCTAATGTTTTTTATCTCCTACTTCTTTATTTGGTGCATCCACAGTTTTTGGAGTATCTGTCTTTTTAGGCTGAGAAGATGCTCCCATCCTTCTCTTTTGATCTCATATTGTACTTGTTTTGAGCTTCATCTTGATTGAATTTTTCTCCTTTACTTAACTCATCCAATTGTTTGCACATCAAAGAATCTTCATAAGAAGTCTGTGTTAAATGAGGAGAGGAATTTGTATCCCCTAAACAATGAATTTCCTTGTCTTCATCCTCATTTTTTCATTCTCCATCATCAACCAAATTGTTTTGTAGAGGAGCTTGAACTTTCTGATCCTCTCTATTTCTCTGATCTCTTTGCAAAATTTTAGGTTCATTGCTTAGCCTTCTAAACTTATTTATGTTTCCAAAGTCTTGAGGATTTCTATTAGCTTGTCTCCATTCAAGATTTAACATTTCCATCTCTACAGATAATTACTTAACCAACTTGGTCAATTCATCAACCTTTGGATCAATACCTGAAGCATCTGAAGATGAAGCTTTTGTTTTATGTGTTATACTATCTCTGTCATATCTACCCCTCAACTTATTTGTTTCTAGTATATTTTATTCAACCTCCAAGGCAGCATCTTTCATATGAACCAATGTTGCAGACCTTCTTTCTCTCAAAAATAGACAAAATTCTGGGTCAAAATCACTTGCATAAGTTATTTTTGTAGGGGGCTCAGTGGGTTTAATCTAAGTAGGAATTTTGTTGTACATCTTGTTAAATATTTTTGAGAAATCTAACACAGATTCTCCCTCTTTCCTCTTGAGAGACCCAAATTTTGTAATGTAATACAAGAAATATTTTTTGTCACCCCAATGCCTTAAAAAGGCATCATCCAGGGCCTCAATTCCATCTATTGATCCAGGGGCTAAACTTCTAAACCAATTATGGGCTTCTCCATCTAGGATTTGGACAAAGACCCTCATCCAGACATCTTCATTTTCAATGTTCAAATTATCTACATAACTGTAAAATGCAGCAAGATGTTCTTTTGCAGTAATATCTTCTTCTCCAATAAATTTAGGCATGTTCTTAAGGTAATATCCTACTGGGAGAGCATTCATGGGTTGAGGAATCACTAATGGTGCATACCTAGCAGCGACAATGGAATACATTATTTTCTGAGGAGGATTAACTCTTTCCATTTGATTTGGAAAAGGAGGATTCTGACTTTTCGGAAAAGTAAGAGGTGATTTTTCAGGTGAAAATAAAGTCTGTATAAAAGGAAGTTTTGAAAAAGGAGGAGTATGGGGTGAAGAAAATTCATACTTAGTAGAAGTTGGTTTGGACTTGAGTATATCTGATGAAGTTTTAACAAAAAGTGAGGTTCTTTCTTCTTTGGTTATAGGAAATTTAAATGAATGAGGAGTTGGAGAACCTAAGAAAGGAAAATCTTCCAAACGTTCAAGTCTACACCACTTAACAATTTCAGGAGATGCAAGAAAATCAAAGCTTTCTAGACTTTCTTCTTTCAAGTCTGGATAAAAAGGTGTGTATGTGACAAAAAGATTTTATAATTATGACTTTACAGGAGTTTCAGCTATAGGTAAATGAGGAACCTCGGAAACAACAACCGATGTATGAAATACAGAGTCAGGTAGGTCTCCAAAAATACCTAAAGATTTAGAAGAAGATGCTCCTTCCAAATATTTTCCCTTCCTAAAGATTTTTTTTGGATCAGGTTCAGGTGTACCCAAAGGTGACTATGGGTTATCCCGCGTATGCCTTCTCTTGGGAGCCACAACTGAAATTTGGAGTCATCAGGTGCATTATTACAGTCGTTGTGTTTACTGATTTATGTACACCAACAAAATTAGTAGTGTCCTTGTCATATAGCCCAAGGAAAGATCTTGAATTCTCCTCCTTGGCAATGGCACCAAAAATTTTAGTACTAGAAGTCTCACCTAGACTGGTGTAGGTGTGAGCCTAATACCCATCATAAACTTGTAGGTTTGTTAAAGATAATAATATTTTCAATGTGTAGAAAATGGGTGACACACTCAATTTAAAACATCAACACAAAACCTCCATAAAATAAACACCATCAAGCAAGGCTTGAATAGTCTCATTTCAGTATTTAGAAATATAAAATGGAAAGATAAAAGACTTAACATGAAATATGAAATACATGCATCGGGTTATATAAGGAAGTCTTGAAACACATATAGCAGAAATCTCATTAAATAGGAACCTCCTAATCAACAAGAGATCACTTTGATAATACTTTCATCAATTACAATCAGTAAATCATTTACTGTAGTAAGGAACAAGCACAAGGATGAACCCTTCATCCACATCTAGCATAAATGTGAGATAGAAACATGGATGTGACAGTAGAACAAGAAACAGATCATTCACTATTCAAGATTCTTAAATCTGATACATATAGTCTGGAAACTCTGTTACAGTTGAAAATAAAGATAAGAGTATCACTCTACAACCATTCGAACCCTCTAATGGAGTTACATTACATATTAAATAGAAAATACATCCAAAAGTCTCTCTAGAATTTTCCACCTAGCTCCTACATGGGATCATGTGCCTTAGAGAGGTGTGGCACTAGCTGCACAACAAAAATCTAACAAGAATGCTATATTTTAGGAAATGGTTGGAAGAATTGAATGCAATTGTTGACAAATCGTTGCATGTGACTTAGATGAAGCTAGATCCTTGAGGAAGGTGGCCCTTGATGTCCAACTAATTCTTGAGGTGATTATCCAAACCTAATCTAACAACCGGTAGTCTTCATCAGCTCAAAATCCACATGACTATCAGATTTGCAGTGCCTGCACTACAAACTATTCCAAAATAGCTAGTTCGCAACACCTATAACAACATGTGCTGTGAAATTTCCTGTAGGTGTGATTTTACATTCAAAATTGATTTCTAATGTCAAAAATTGTACAAAAACCTAGGAAACCTTTTTTTGAACTTGCTACAATATTCTGAAATATAAAGTAACCTTTGTAGAAGTCATATGAGTATGATTATAGCAGTCTAAGACAAAAATCATCGCCTAGGGTTATAAGCCTGCAAAAAAAAATACATCATGGAATTTTTTTATGTTGATGCAGAAATGATGCCTCATCTTCATCTTTTCTCAGTGCTTCTTCTAGTAGCCACATGAGATAACATATCCAAAATTCCTTTTGTTATTTTCTCCTTGAACAGTTGCAATTATTCTTTCAACCTCCTGATTTTAG
Organism: Picea engelmannii; assembly: GCA_009831015.1. Classification (NCBI taxonomy): domain Eukaryota; kingdom Viridiplantae; phylum Streptophyta; class Pinopsida; order Pinales; family Pinaceae; genus Picea; species Picea engelmannii. The sequence goes on along the minus strand of WSFP011397315.1, from coordinate 5,429 downwards.
CTTGGAAAACTCTTTTCTTCCTCTACACATTATTTAGTTGCCTATGCAGAGGTAAGGATATCTTAACCATATATCTTGCTTTATCAACAACTCCTTCAGATAGATCTAAAGTATTCTTTAGCTTGATTTGGGCTTGTAGGTTTTCCTTCTTCAACTTTTCATTTTCAACTCTTATATATTTAAGTTTCCACATGAGTATTTTGAAAGTAAGATTACTTTCATTAGAAGGATATTTGATCTCAATAATATCTATTGGATTATGTTATCACACTAAATTGCCTTGGGTCTTTTAGTTTGTTTTTATCCTTTTTTAAGCCTTAGATTTTAGATTTTTTTAAGTTTCATCCCTTTAAATTTTATATTTTGTAGGACCCCTTAGATGATTAAAGTTTTGAGTCATAGCTCTAGTTTGATCCTCAAATTGATTTTTGGTTTTAGAACCATTTTAGCTCATGACGTTTTTTTGGTCCCCTTCGTGACTTGTCCCTAGGTCGATCCCTCCCATGACTAGACTGATGTGACACACTTTTCTCCTCACTCATGACCTCATAGGCATGCCTCATTGTCCTTTCTTACCTGTCCAATCATTTTTTGAATTGGAGCACTGCCCACTCATCAGGTAGTTCTGTATCTCCTTTCTCGTTCATCGTACTTCCACCATGAGTCATGATTTCCACGACTGATGTCATGTTCCTTGTTTTCAGTGCCAGGAGTTGGTTAAATATGCCTTCAATATCTTTCATTTCCGAGCCCTGGTAACGGTGTATAATTTTGAAAAACTCAACAATGATGCACTGCGCAAATTCACAAGTTCTAATCAGGCGACAGCAAGGCAACCAAATTTGAGGCTGAAGTATATTCGAGGGTCGAAGTTTTCACAATTTCATCCTGAGATTTCATTGAAATTCCAACAGGTGTCTACTCCATAGGTATCATGTGTTGCCTCCTCTACATATTAATTTTCACAAGAAATTTGCGCTCGAGTTTTGGTTTGTCGAGCTTGCACAGTTGTAAGGGACTTGTCTTTGCATGATAGCCTTGTCTTCTATCTTTTTCAGACCTATAAACTTCATTTCCTATATCTAGGTATGATTATAGTTGTATGCCTTAACCATTGAAATTGCAAGCTCTTAAATAGCCTATCCTTTGCGTATGCGTTGTGCTACCCAGAGGTGTTGCTTAAACCCTCTATGCCTCCCCTGCTTCCTTTCATCTTGGAGTTAAGCATTTTTACTCAGTTGAAAAGGGCCAATTTTGGATTACCCCCTCATCGTCTACACTCTCAAATACTTGTACAAGTCTAAGGGTGTAGTTCCCACAGTCAAGCTTGGCTTACTAGTACCAGTCTGTTTTAAAAGGTCAGCCTTGTACATTTGAAGCCCGATTTAAAGCCTTCTTGGTTATTACTATACCATAAACCTTTAAAGGCTCTCATTCTAAGCCATGGAGACTCCTCAATCGAGGAAGACACACAAAGGTGGCAAGGTGGCTAGGAAAGAACCTGTGGACATGCATATTTTTGATACAAAGCCCATGGAAAGAGAGGTCTTTCAAATAGTGGGGTGCCTCTCTTTCTGCCAAAATATGCAGAGAGGCCATCCAGAGGTAGCAAGACAGTTTGCATTACATTTTGATGGTAGGAAAACCAAGGTTGGGGATTTGGAATTTGAGGTGACTGAAGCCTCTATCTCAGTTGCAACAGTAATCCCCATTTCAGGTGAAAAGTGGTTCAAAGCCATGGCTTTGAGTTCAACCTATGATAAAGATATATTTAAACCTGAATATCAAGCCAATGATTTGTCTAAAAGTATGCCAAGGAGTTAATTGATTGAACAGTTTGACATAATATTGAAGATCATACAGAGATATTTTACATGTGAAGGGAGATTTAACACATTGTACCATTACCATATAAGGATTTTGCTACATTTTACTGGTAAGGTTAAGATGAATATTTCCTATTACCTGTTAAGGAGCATAGGTAATATGTCAGACAGGATTCAAGCCAAATCTAAGGATGTGGATTCTAGCATTTTCCACTCTGGATTAATTAGAATGCTAGTCTCTAAGGAATTGGGTAAGAAAGAGATTTCATGGGGGAATTTTGTTGTTACTTCTCATTTCAAGTTGGATCCAGTATCAACTCCTCAATCATAGAAGGAAATTCCTTTATCACCCACCATTTCTACTAAAGCAGGAACCAGTAGGAAGAGAAAGGGTAGAGCCCATGTTCAAGTTTTAGAGGTCAGCAAGCAGGTCACAGGAGCTGAGGAGGAATCTTGTCCTTCCCCACAAAGATATTTTTCACCACCTCTTCCACCAAGTTTAGAAGACCTCCTTCTTCTACCAAAGATATGTCCAAGAAAGGGAAGAAGCTGCTCTTCCCCTCTTCTCCTCCAGCAGTCGAAATCAAGGGTAAAATACCTTTCACATGGTCATCAATTCCTAAGGAAGTTTTCAAAGAGAAGACTTTACCAGAAACCCCTATTCAAAAGAAGAAGGGTAAAGGAATTGAAAATCCTGTGGAATAGAAACAAGAAGCCCATGTATAGAAAGGGAAGGGTAAAGGTACTAAGATACCTTTGGAGAGGAAAGATGAAACCTCTATAAAAGACTTTGAAAAGCCTGTAGAAAGAAAAGAAGAAACCCTTGTGTAGAGGAAGAAAGGTAAAATCAAAGCCACCAATAAACCTGATGAGGTAGACAAGAAACTTCCCATGTAGGTGGAAGAGGAGACTGAGAAAAATCCTATTGAGACTGTGCATGTCACTACCCCTCCTGATAGTCATACCTTCAAAAGACTTATCAAGCAACTTAGGGATGCAAGAAAGGAGGTGGCTCAATTGAAAAAGGAAGCCATGTCTGAAAGAGCCAAGATGACAGAGCTTATGGATGGCTACAGTCACACCCTTGACTTGGCAAGGTTTGCAGCAAGAAGGGCCCAGCCCCTTCATAGACAGCTAAAGAATATTTACAGATAGAACAGAGGCTTTCAATCTTAGAACAGAAAGCTAAAGGCAGAGCTGCAGAACTTTCAAGATGAGGTAGCCCAAATAAATTTACAGGTATTGGTTGAAGCTTCCATTGAGAATGAAAAACCAGCAGTTAAGGAGAGCACATCCACATTGAAAAATCCTATCATTGCTAAGAATAAGAAGTATGTTGTGCCAAATGAAGATCCTCTTTCTACCAGAAAGAGTGTGAGGTTAAGTGTCAAGGTGACAAAATAGTTGGTGAAAGGTAAGCCCCATTTTTTAGGATGGTTCCTTTTTGGGAGGGTTAACTGATATTCAAATATTACCTATGCCATCTATACAGGCTTCTAAGTGTTTAACTATCAAATTTTTGGGTTTTTTCTAAGTGCTAACTCCATCAGTGTTAAAATTCACTACCTATTGTACTTCCAAGACACCTAATTACAATGGGTTTGACATTATGAAAGACTGCCAATTGCTCTGCACACGTTCAATATTGAAGGCGTTTCATTTTTGACAATGCTACCTAAACCTACACACAGGCGTAGCATAATTGGCGCTACGTAAAGGTGCTACCTAATATTTGGCAGAGAATGAACCTATACGCAGACGTAGCACAGTGGCGCTATGTAAAGGCGCTACCTAATATTTGGTAGAGAATGGAGTCTGCATACAGGCATAGAAAAGTGGTGCTATGTAAAGGTGCTACCCAATATTTCACAGAGAAAAAAGGTTTGCACACATACGCAACACAATGGCGCTACCTAAATGCGTTACCTTTATTACTTGTCCAGTTTTGAAATGTGCTACTCAAGCTGCTACCTAAAGAATCTACCAGCAGACACTGGGGATCCAGGAAGGTCAGGCCAACAACTTTTTAGATGGATGATGATGGAGAAAATTGTAGATGTAGCAGCTAGAATTATGAGGACAACTACATGCTCCTAAAAGACACATGGAAAAATAGGATATGCGTAGCAAAAGAGAATCAAATCAGTTTGAAGCTTGGTTGGATTAGTCACCAACATTTTCCTATTTTATAGCACAGGTTGTTAAATAAGTCGTTAGATCAAATAAATTTTTAGAGATTTTCAAGGGAAGGAGGCCAGCTCGTACCTCCATATGTTTCCTCCCTTTTGTTATAAATAGATAGATCAATTGCTTTAGCAGGTTCATATGGTTGAGCAAGGCTCCCTTAGACTGTAATATTTTGATGAAGTGACTGTGATCTAGCTATGTACTGGACTTAATACTTTTTGGCTAATAGAAATCAGCTTCTCTTTCATCTTATTTTCTTTCTGATACTAAATGTTCATGCCTTGAAAGATTCACAAGAATGATTGTGGTGATGTTATGGTGGATGATTGATTATTATATTATCATAATGTTTATTTAGCTTCCTTAGTTTATGAGTTCAAGAAGAGCTTGTGTTAAGAAACTTTATTCATTAGGATTTTGTACACCTGATGTTTACAATAGCCCTTGCATTCCTCTCATTCAATTCTTCCCTCTATTCATACTTAATCCCAAACTACTGATTGAAATTAGCCAAGACCTTGATTGTTGGTGCATGCTAGCCTTGTTTTCTAAGTTGGAACATTATCATTTTGAGTCTTTTTTCATTTGACCCTTTAAACACTCTTACATTTCACACATAACCTGATGGGTACTGGGCTTGCCTTCCATGCAATCTGAAGGTGACTCCTAGTGCTAACAGATTCTTAGAAGGCTTATTTTTTTTTCCTTTTGTTGAGTTGAGGCTTTGGATGTACCCTCCTCCACAGGAATATGTTTCTTAGCTACTGATCTGGTGAAAGGTATTTTAGGCTTGACAGCTTCTACAGTAACAGGTGAAGAAAATACAATATTCTTACCCTTCAGACTCATTTACTAGATTATGTCAACATAGGTGTATGGTCTGCCATAGGAGAAGCTTCTTTATCGGGAGCTTGTGAGGGACCTTCAACTATTTTATCAATAGACTAAATGGAATTATCCCTTTTGGTCATATTCCTCTTTTTACTTGACTCTGAGTGCACAGTATTCTCAGCAGGAGTAGGTGTTTGTGTTTTTTTACTGTGGTGTGTGAGCAACATCTGGATGAAAGCCTGATGTAGCTAGGAAAATGTCTCAATCAGTATTGGTCTTCTTCAACTCTTCCAATACTAGTATTTTGATTAAACCAAAATGAAAACACTAGTATCCACTTGCTTAGATTTAGCTTAGAATCCATCTGACATTTCCCATTGCTCCTGAATAGATAAAAGGGTAGGTTCATGGACTCTTTCCCAATAAAGTGTAGTAACAATCCGATGTGGTATTGATAGACCATATTGAACCTCCCTTCACAAGTGAAATACCTTTGAATAACTCTGAGCAGTTTTTCAAATACTCCAACATATGACTTCTTATCACTCCCTTGGATAAGTTGTCTCCTTGATATTCAGGTTTTAG
>ML857287.1:42404-52912 GCA_009831015.1 Picea engelmannii | reverse complement strand
CCTGTGCCTTCTTATCTTGATGGTCCACATAAATCCATATGAACTAATTGGAGTGGTTTCTCTATTGAAGTAGAGCTCTTGGATTTAAACTGTGTCCTAGTTAGCTTTCCTACTTGGTAGGGTTTACACACAGAGTCTTAAGGATTTGATATTCTTGGGAGATCTTTTACTGCCTCGAGATTTTTGAGCTTGATTAAGTGGTCAAATTTTAGATGTCCAAGTATCCTATTCCATAACCAGCTTTCATCATGTTTTCTTAGATGACACTTTTCTTTATCTTCTTTCAACACATATACATTGTTTTATGTCCTTATGCCTTTAGCCACCACTTGTCCTGAGTTTACATACTTTATCTTACAATACTTGGAAGTGAACACCACTTCACATCCTTTGTCACACATTTAACTTACACAGAGAAAATTATGTTTCAGCCCATCTACAAGAAGAACATCCTGGGCTTTTCCTTTACCATTACTCAAACTCATCGTCCCTTTACACTGGATTTTACCTGGTTCATCAATTCCAAAGGTTACATTTCTTGTTTTTCTTTTACTTATAGAAAAAAACTTATCCTTGTCTCCAGTCATGTGCTTGGAACATTCACTGTCTATATACCAGGGGTATTTTTTTTTTTGATCTGAAAGTACTAGACCACATTTTTCACTGTCTTTCTTTTTCCATGTGTTGGCATTTCTAGCTAAAGGATTTATCCTTGGATCTACCTTGTACTTCTTCAAATGGAAGTTTGTAGCTTTGTGGTCGAAGTTATGACAGTTATAACATTTGAGCTCATTGTTCAATAGGTCAAAGTGATTGGTGCTACATTGTCTATTCATTGGCTGCTTAGTTCTATGTTGTAAAGATTGTCTATTTCTTGACCTCCTCAGTTGCATGTCTCTAAACTTAATTTGACATTTTACAATATTATGACCAAAATTAGAATAGTAAAAACAATAGCCATGAATGAAATTTTGGTACCTGAAGGATGACCTTCTTCTTGGCATTTGTTTCTCCATATTATGATCTCTTTGTTTTTTATCAGGGATCATCTTGTCTTTATTATCTTTAGGTGATAGAGTACTCTCATGGTCTGATTGTCTGTTGACTTGGAACTTGATCATATTTACTGGCTCTTTTCTTTTTGGTTGTTTGTTGCTTGAACCATTTACATAACCTAAACCAGTCTTCAACAATGAAGATTTGTGTTTTCTCAGAATGTCATTTAGTTCTGTTGTGGCTTTAATTCTTGGAAGGTTTAGAAGATACAATGTTTTAAACTTCTCCATCTCTTTTCTGGTTTTTACTACCTCTTCTTCCAAGGCTTCACATCTTGCCTTCTTTTCTGATAACTATTGTTTCAGAATGTTCTCTATTTTATTTTCCTCTTCTAATTCCACTTTTATCAGGATGAAGGCTTCATTACGTTATTTATTGTCTTTCTCAAACTGTATCAGCAATTTTTTTTTATTTTTCTTCTTATATCTGAGTCTAGCAATTTCTTCTAGAGCACTGATCAATTCTCCTTCGAGGTCAACCAAAGATTCTTCATCATCAACATTACTTCCCGTGCTTTTATTATCATAATCCTCTTGGGACATAAGAATAAAGTCATTAACCTTATCTTCACATGAGGAGTCACTATCTGTGTCTTCTAAAGATTCATCATTGTTTACACATAAACTTTTCTTTTTACCAAATATCTTGGGTTTGAACTTCTTTTCACCTTCAGAATTCTGATCCTACTTCTTGTGTGGACACTTAGATGCAAAGTGACTTATCTTTCCACAGTTAAAACATTTGAAGGGAAATTTTCCTTGGTACTTTCCTAATCCTTTCTTTAGTCTTCTCACAAATTTTTCTTCAATTTCATCAGGCTCAGAATCCTCATTCTTATCAGATTTAAATGATGCTTCTCTAGAGGTGGATTTATCTTTACCTATCCTCATTTCATATGCAGTCAACATTCCTATAATTTGATCAAAATGCATAGTTTTTAGATAATTAAGTTCTTCTATAGAAAAGACCTTTGGGTTGAACCTATATGGCAAAGATCTTAAAATCTTCTGGAATAAAACTATGTCTTCAAACTTCTCACCAAGACTCTTCATGGAATTCACTAGCTCTTCAATTCTCAGAAAGTTTTTCCCAACAGTTTTATCCTCTTTCATATTTATCTATTCAAACCGTAATCTGTTGGTTTGAAGCTTGGAATCCTTTACCTTCTCATTACCTTCATAACTACTAATGAGTTTGTCCGACATTTCTTTAGCAGTTTCTAAGTGCATAACTTTTACAAATTCTACTTTTGCAAGCCCACTCAGAATAATATTTATAGCCTTAGTGTTGAAGCTAAATTCTAGCTTGTCATCCTTATTAGCTAGTACAACTGGCTTTACATAACCAGTCTCTACCACATCCCAAACATTTTCATCTAAAGCCATTATTTAGGTTCTCATCCTAACCTTCCAGAAGGCAAAGTTTGTTCCATTGAATAGAGGAGACTTATTGGTTGAAGTTCCTTCATGGCTTGACATGTTTAAGCTTACTGATCTACCTTTAAATAAAAGGAACTGGCTTTGATACCAATTGTTGGACAACTGAGAGGGGGGGTGAATCATTTGTTACTGTGCTTAAACAATTATGCCCATTTTAAAATCTTCACGGAACACTCAATGACTATCACAATGATGCAGGGAAGTAAGCAATAGAATATTAAACATCAATCACACATGAAATAAAAAGAGACAGATATTTCCTGAGGAAACCCATTAAGGGAAATACCTCTTCTTCTTGATATGATAAGTAATATTTATTTTCTTTACACTATCATTCTTATGAGATCCAACTCCTCTTGAGGCTATAACCTTTGTTTTACAAGAAAAAACTTGCTGAGAGCACCAAATATCTCATTTCTCTATCACCCACTAGAAGGAAGCACCAACTCCCTGAGTGTTCCAACACCAACTGCATGGAAGCACCAACTTCTAGTCACACAGAAACCAACCTGTATAACAAAGAACACTAGTTCTCCCTTGCACCACCCTGCCACCCTGGTTTTTATGGCTGCAACCAGATGGAAGATACAACTCCCTGTGTTCAATCACCCACTTGAAACTCTGAGGACACCAGTCCTCCCTATCACCTCCCAACCACCCTGAAATATAAATATTTGTTTTTTATGACTTTATCACAGTGATACAATGTTTATCTATTTATTACTAGTCTCATCATTGTTCTACTATGCTTCTTTGCTCTCCTGCATCCATGTATCTCTACTCACATGAATCACTCTCAACAGTTGCCCCCATCTCTTCTTTGTTTTGTGTTTTTATACTCTTTGTGCACCTTCTGCATGGCCTCATGCACAATGCCTCTGCATGCTCTTTAAAACATCACTATTCTTCCCTACATGTTTTTCATTGCAACTCTTCCTCACTTCTACATAGATCCATTGCAGAATCACATCACCTCTCTGTTCTACATGCCTTTCTCACGTCGAGTCATCTCCTTATCATCATGACAACTCTTCATCTTCTCTGACGGTTCTAATGCATGTGAGTTCATCATCAGTTGTCATTATGCTGAGATTCATTAACTTCTTTGGAAATCACAGTCTTTGATACTTCTCCATCTGTCAATTACCTCTCTGATTAATATTCATACCATTGGCAGTTACCTCGATACTCTTCAGCTCCTCCCGCGATCACCTTGAGATTGTTCAAATTCTCTGGTAGATGCAATCAGTCGTTTTCTACAGTTAGAATTAGTCTATCTCTAGCAGTTACTAGAAGAACCTCCGCATGCTCATGCCTTTAGCGCCATTTGTTGGATCATGTTGTCATTGATGCCAATGGTTTGATTGATTGATGTCAAAAGATTGATTGATTAATGATTGATGTAATGTAATATGTATTTTCCTTGATGAGAATGCATAGATGAAGATGGATCAATGAGTTTTCATTGATATGATAAAGATCAATGAGTTGTCATTGATACATGATGGATCAATGTGGTTTCATTGGTATATGATGCATTGTTGTTGACACCGGTATGGTTACATTATTGTCTTGATGGATAGTATTGCTTGTTGTGTTGTGAATTCTTACAGATTTCTTGGTATGGCTGTTGTGATGTGGTTTATGTTGGTTGACGGATTGATCAGTACTCTTGTGATTCATTTGTGATATGATTTCTATGGTATACTATTTTATTATACATGATTGAGTTAGCATTCATATTGAATGGTCGTGGAGCATGAGTAAGCTATTGGAGATCTTGGATGTGTTGTGATTGGCTGGAGGTCATTTTGGATAGTGAGAGACATAAGAGAATGATAAATTGGTTGCAGAGGATCTAAGTTAACCTTGAAGGATAAACCCTAATAGCTCGGAAGGTATACGCAGACTGTTGTATACCCTGGCCACGTACATACGCGGGCTGTAGTGAGCCAGGGAGTGTACACACATGGCCTGCACTACTGTCAGGTCACGTACCTATTGCAGATTGATATCTGTTGAGGTTTGTTGCCTCATATCAGTTGGTGCTAAGGGTGTAATATGAGTCTTGCATTATAGAGCTAGTTCTCTTGTAGAGTTGTACTCTATTCAGTTGTTGCTAAGAAACCCCAAGTCTTGTAGTCCATAATAAAAATAAAAATTGTACATACATCTTGTGTTCTTTGTGTTCCTTGTGATGATGAATTGTTGATGATATATTGCTAATATATGTTGCTGATATGTGCTCACATCTAATTGGTTATAAATGAAAGCAATAAGTAATGTATTAATGGTGATTGCTAACTAATGAATTTTTTGTAAGAGGGAATTTTTGGTAAAAAGAGCCCCACACTCATTCACCCCCCCATCTAAGTGTGGTAGGTGTGTCCAACAATTGGTATCAGAGAAGGCCTTCACTACAAGCCTTAAAAAGTTTGAAGGAGCTCCATAGACACACAGATTGATGATGAAATGCCAATCCTTGATGAGGAAAACTATTCTACTTGGAGAATAGTGATGAGAGTGTATTTGAAGACAATGGGAGCAACTATTTGGAAGGCAGCCATTGGTGGATCAATTCCGTTGAAGAAAAAGTAAAAGTTTGCAGCTCAAAGGGAAGGAAATAAGAATTATGCATTGGCTCTCAAGACCATTCTTAGTGGACTCTCAAGACCTATCAAAGAGAGCATGGGACAATGCACTTCCACCAAGGATCTATGGCTAAAGCTAGAGGATACATATCAAAACAAGGAAGAAGATGATGAAGACCACTCCATCAAGATCATTAAAGGTAAAGAATCTCCAAAGACTCTTGAATGCATTGTTTCTAAATGTGATCTTAAAAACATTTCAAATGAAGAAAAAGAATCAAGTGATAATGGTAGCACAAAGGAAAGCAAAGAATCATGTGATGATGTTGGCAAAAAGGAAGATCTTGAAAGTAATTCAAATGAAGGTAACAAATATCCAAAGACTCTTGATTTCAATGTTTCTCAATGTGATGATGTCGAATGTTTCTACTCAAGTGAAGAAGAAGATCTAGAAACAGTTTGTGTGAAGTTTGATGGTAGTTATCCCATGAAAAGAATAGAAGAAGATTTATTAGAACTTCAAAAAGAAGTTGAAGAGGGTTTATATAGATATAGAAGTGATCATTATTATACACACTATAACTATATTTCGGATAACACGAAGAAGTTTCTTAGGAGGAATAAAAGGCACATCTTGAAGTTAAAGGGAATGCTCAAAGAACAAGAAGAGAGCAATAAGACCAAATTAGAAGAAAAGGATAAAGAGATCACAATACTAAAGAATGAAAAAGAATATATGAAGGTAGATGACGAGATTAGAACATGTTTTGAAACTATTATTCATCTCAAGACCCAAATTGAAGAAGACAAAATGGTAGAGGAACTATTGAAGGATCAAATAAATGAAAAGGAAGAGTCATGTCATAAGTTAGAAGCTGAAGTTTTTGACCTTAGAAAGAAGGTAGAGAAGTCAAAAAAATTCTTGAATAGCTCAAGAATCTTGGATGAAATCTTGGAAAGTCAAAGATCACCATGTGATAAATCAGGATTTGGATACAAAGAAGAAGCTACACATGCTAAAGAAAGAACCTCAAAGAAGCATGAAGTAAGTCCATCAAAGAATGAAGACAATGTTGAAAAACAACCATCTACACAAGGCAAATAAAATTTCAAAAGAACAAAGCAGGGAAGACGTCAAGAAGATATTCTTGGGACACCAAAGAAAAGGTATGAAAGTATTTTTCATGGGATTTGTTATTCATGTAATGGATATGGTCACAAAGATTTTGAATGTAGATCTTATGAAAGGATATATAATGGAAGATTTTATAACACCATGAGGTGTTGGAGATGTGATCAAGTAGGACACATTGTTGTTCACTGTAACACCATGAGATGCTATAGTTGTAGTGGATTTGTCCACAAATCCTAGGAGTGTTGGAACAGAAGAAGAAAGTCCATGATGAGGAATTCAAATAGCATGGATAGAAGAAGGAATAAAGTAAGAAAGGGAGAAATCTTTGAAAATATGGATGCTCATAGCTCAAGTTCTGAGCAACAGGGACATCTACAGAAGTGGGTGAAGAATACAGAGTAGCCAGAGCAGAATGAAAGAATGAAGGGAAGTTCAAAAGTGTCATCTACTGAGGCATACATGGGTGATAGTGGTATCATTCACATACATACACAGGCTTACCTTGTATAGGTCACATACATACGTGATATGTCTATGCATCAGTGTGAGTATATGTGGAGAAGCCTAAAGAAAAGGGCTATGCACAGGGATTGCAGTTTGATGTGATGGTATAACTATGTGATGCAGTGTCTGACATGGTTTATTGCAGGTTCTGACACTATTTGTTGTAGGTTTTCATGAGTCTATATTGGATTATGTAAGGTGATAATGTAAAATAAAATCTTGGATGCATGGCACTAACCCATGAGTATGGATTGATGCAGTTTCAATTGAAGAAAAATGTTGGTTATGATAGTGAAGTTATGGCACCTTGGTTATGTGATATATCGTGATGATGTAATGGAAGCTCACTTGTTGGAACTCTTGATGCATGCATTTGGCATATGCATGGCCTACACATTGGGACATGTTGTTGGTGAGTTTATGAGGTTATCATGTTGTACATCATTGATGATCTATAGTTGATGCACGATTGGTACATTTCTGGTACATTGATAGAGGCACCTACTAGCAGTTTGATTGGCACATGTTTTATGGAGGATTTGGCATACATGTATGGGATTCATCATTTTGTGGTATTGGTGCATGGTGGTGTACATGTTTTGGTACACTCATATATGGGATATTCCTACACTATTGGTATTAATTAATTAGCACAACAATTGGTATTTGTTTATGATACTTGGTTCATGATGGAGACATATCATGTATGATATGACACATGGTTTGGCATGTTGGTAAATACACATGGCTGGCATAGTGGTATATGCACATGGTTGGCATATTGATAGATGCACATGGTTGGCATATTGGTAGATGCACATGGTTGTCATATTGGTGGATGCACATGGTTGGCATATTGGTAGATGCACATGTTGGCATATGATTGATACATTCCATGGATGATATCTTTTGGCACATTGCATGATGTTGATGTACATAGTTGATGTACATAGGAGTTGTGCATGATGAGCACACATTTTTGTATAGGATGTACCTGGTTGATATTTTTCTCATGATTCTTTATTTCATTTTTGACATATCTTTTGCTTCATGATGCTTGGTATGGAATGAGTTTGATGCATGAACAGGTCCAAGGATAGTTATATGGTATCACATTGTTCATATTGAAGATAATATACGGGAGACATACCCATAGGGGGGGTCATTCTTCTTCCCATGATTCTAGGAGGAGATATTTATCAGATGCATACCTAGAAAAGAGCCCTATATTTGAAGAAAGAGCACATAATCATAATCCCAGGGGGAGCAATGGTCACATGGGGAGTATGCTCGATGTATAACATCATAGTGACATCCCTTGTTCAAAAGGGGAGATATTATTCATAGAAAGAGCAAAGGAACTCAGACAGGAGGAGGAGCCCCAAGGAAAGTTCAAGCAGGGGCAACAACCCCTAGAGGAGAATGGCCTTTTTACATTGATGTCAAAGGGGGGGAAATGATCACATTGATGTGATTGATGTTTAGTAACGGGGATAAATAATCATATTTATATGTTTGATGACTATTGATGTAGAGCATGCCTTATCTACATGATAAGGATAGATAGTCATATTGATATGTTTGATGACTATTGATGTAGAGCATGTCCTATCTACATGATGATATCAATAATTGGTAATTGGTGTTGACATCAATGTTGGTATTGCCATCAATGCCAAAGGGGGAGATTGTTGGATCATGTTCTCATTGATTCCAATGGTTTGATTGATTGATGTCAAAATATTGATTGATTATTGATGTAATGTGATATGTATTTTCCTTGATGAGAATGCACAGATGAATATGGATCAATGCATTGTCATTGATATGATGAAGATCAATGAGTTGTCATTGATACATGATGGATCAATGTGGTTTGATTGGTATATGATGCATTGTTGGAAAAATGTATAGATGACTCATTATTTTCTTATCATGATTGATAAGGTGCACAAATGGATGAACTCCAAAGTGGTCCCCTTATGGTGAAAGCCCTCATGGGAATATGCTTTGCGGATTGAGTTATCCTAGAAGAATGGTTGGAGGACCCATTCTTGTATGTGGAATAATGAGATGAAGATAAATGAAGTTGTTCATGAAACTATCCTATATGGATAGTGCTTGTCATACCATTTCCGGTGCTATGTGGAACATCTCATAACTCCTCATGGTTTGAGAGTTATGGCCTTATGAAGTTGGAGGACCCTCACATGTTGGATTGAAGCTCACAAGGTCAAAGAAGTCAAAGTGATTGAAAAGAAGAAATCATTATTTAAATGATAAAATAAGTCGACAAAGTCTAGGTGGATTATTTAAATAATAAAGAGAAGTGACAAAATCAAGAAAGATTATTTAAATGATAAAGTGAGATGAAAAAATCAAGAAGGAATATTTAAATGATAAAGTATTGAAGAACTTTCTATTTATGGAAAGTGGTTAACCCTAAAATAAGGAAAATAGGTTAAGTAACCTAGAAATGGGTTAAGTGACCTAAAGGATGAAAGTTTAAATAAGATAGCAATGGTCTCTTGCAAAACATGTTTTTTGTGGATCAATGGGGAGTTTGTTGTGAGAATATATTTTGGAGTATTGATGGGGAGCTTCTTGTGAGAGAATTTTGGTGTGGATCTATTGAGCATGATTGGATATCTATTCTGAGAAAGAGAGCATAAGGAGGATCTCATGGATGCATCAAATTTTTGGCAATATCAGATATCTTGACGACAAAAGTCTCGGAGCTTCAGAAACCCTATTTTCTAGTGCGTACACAGGATGTCTGTGTATAGGGTGCATATACATAAGTTGTCAGTGTACAGTGTGCGTACAGTACATGTTTTGTCTGTGTACAAGGATCGTACAGTGGATAAAATCATGGATATTTGTGGTTGATATGATGACAAGCTATTGAATACTGAAGCATGTTACAAATATAAATTATATGGGCTCAGATCTATCACTGAGACACTGGTATGGTTACATTATTGTCTTTATGGACAGTATTTCTTGTTGTGTTGTGAATGCTTAGGGATTTCTTGGTATGGCTGTTGTGATGTGGTTTATGTTGGTTGATGGAGTGAGAAGTACTCTCGTGATTCAGTTGTGATATGATTGCTATGGTATACTAGTTTCTTATACATGATTGAGTTAGCATTCATATTGATTGGTTTTGGAGCATGAGTAGTCTATTGTAGAGCTTGCATTTGTTGTGACTAGCTGGTGGTTAGTTTGGACAGTGAGAGACATAAGAGTATGATAAATTGGCTGCAGAGGATCTGAGTTAATCTTGAAGGATAAACCCTAATAGCTTAGAAGGTATACGCAGGTTGTTGTATACCCTGGCCACGTACATACATGGGTTGTAGTGAGCCAGGGGACGTACACACACGGGATGCACTACTGACAGGTCGCGTACCTGTTGCATATTGATATCTATTGAGGATTGTTGCCTCATCTCAGTTAGTGCCGAGGGTGTAAGATGAGTCTTGCATTATAGAGCTGGTTCTCTTGTAGAGTTGTACTCTATTCAGTTGTTGCTGAAAAACCCCAAGGATTGTAGTTCGTGATAAAAATAAAAATTGTACATACATCTTGTGTTATTTGTGTTCCTCATGATGATGACTTGTTGATGATATATTTTTGATATATGTTGTTGATATGTGTTCACATCTAACTGGTTATAAATGAAAACAATAAGTAATGTATTAATGGTTATTGCTAACTAATGAATTTTGTGTAAGAGGGAAGTTTTGGTAAAAAGAGCCCCACACTCATTCACCCCCCCCC
>ML857287.1:0-14377 GCA_009831015.1 Picea engelmannii | reverse complement strand
CTATCATATATTATGTATATCATGAATCATGAAACAATCTCATACAAAACTCTAATCCAAGAGCTCTCAGTACAATAAAATCATCTCACACTGTCATACACAAATTAGCAAATACATGTGCCAATTTACGTGTCCAGACAGTCTGCCTCCTCTGCACAATCTCTGCAATCCGAATTCTCACAATGAATCGAATGAATACAATTGCCTCGTTTGCACATGATCATAAGCATATCCAATGCATGTGTGAACAAATCACAACTGATAGCCAAACTGTCCCTTTCACTTGTTATCTCAACTGGATCTCCATTGGAACTGACATGCATGTAGTTAACCATGGCGAATCTTCAGTTGCATTTGAGTTCACTGATTAACTGAACTCTCACTAGTGCATGTTTAGTTACAACTAGTGCAATTGATATTAACTCACTTAACTACACTTATAATTCTGTTACAATTCCAAATCACTCAGTTATGGATGAGATAATAGATCAATATTTATTGTCTAATTTAATTAAGGGAAAAGTAAATTAGACACATGTTTCTTGTTGACTTTTCAACAAGAGGCTTGAAGGCTCTAGTTGGTCTATCAAGAGAAATTGGATCTTCTTCATGCAAGCATAGAGCAAGTGTGTGTGTTGGAACCAAGGGTCATTGAAAGGAAGCTTGCAACATCAAGGCGATCAGGTTGTATCTTCTACTTTCAATTAATACGATACAATGACATGTCCCTTTCCCATAAAGTCACTCTTACTTTATTGTGTAATTCCTTGATCATATGCATAAGTTGACATTGAATACATTTTGCTATCTTCACTTTGGTTGGTTTGTGGTGTCTTGGACTTGACCTCATGAGAGCACCGAAGTGAAGTGGGAGCAACAGAGACCTAAGGAAGCGATATAAAGGTATGCCACTCATTCCTCCCTATTAGCATATTCAATGATTACAACTTAGGAAAATAGTCATGTCCTATCCTATTTTGTTCTAGATCCAGGTGGATCTAGGGAGATCTGTTAGTGTCTGCACCTACCAATTAGTCGGATAACAAAATTGGCGACTCCGTTGGGGATGCAACCTATTTTTTGGTGATTTTTGGTTTTTTTCCTTGGCCATTTGTTCTTACCTTACCATTTTTCATTTCTATCAATCTCTGAGTCTTGAGGAGACCCTGACAAACTCTCTGGGTTCAGAGGTTCCTTCAAATTTTTTGTCTTTTTTCCAAATTTTGCTTAGTTTCAGTCATTCTCACACTGAACCCTTTTATTGCCTGTGAGAACTATTGGAGTTCGCACCCTACTGTGCAGTCCAATGTGAACATCTCGCACTCTGCTTGTGACTAGCCTGTGAGAATGCTCCATTCTCGCACTGTACACTATTGCTTGCCTGCGAACCCATTTTGAAATTTTTTGGGATTAAGGTCTTTTGTATGCCCAGATACCCAGATTTGTATGTGTGTCTGAAGAGAACTTCTTGGGCCACTGATTGATTGTTTCTTGACTTTGGATTTCGTGAATGATTAGTCTTTAGAAATCGAAAGATCTTCTTGTTCATTTTTCTCAACTGTTATCTCTTAACCTTTTCTTAACAAGGATATAATCTCAGGTCCTGAAATCCGAGTGCTTATTTGGTTGGGAGCCAGTGATCGGTTTAAAAGTTGGGATTAATTGTCTTTATCAATTTCTCATTACTTGGAAAATTGTTGCCCTCATGCATTTGAAAAGACTAGTCTTATCTTCTTGTTATGTTTGTCTTCATTGAAAGATTGGTTTGGGTTTTGTTGTATATTTCTTTTCATTTGTTGTTGGTTTTTATTAGTTTCACCATTGTTGTGTGGTTTCTATTGAAAATTAAAAAACATTTTTCTTTTTAAAAGCAATTTTTTATTTTGAAAATATTGGCATTCAATTGTTGAAATAGAACGAATAGAGAATTGGCATTGGTTGTGATTTGTTGATATTGCATTTTCAAAGAAGATTATATATCGTAGTTCAAGATTGTTCCAGAAAACTCCTCTTTCCCTCCCGTAAATAGGATTCATCGAACAAGAATTGATATTTTTCATTCCTATCTATGCATTGTTGGGTCAGAGTCACACACAACATCAGTTTCATTTATGTCTCCTTTGAGTAATAACAGCCTTTAATAATATCACGCAAATTTTAAAATTTAACTAGTAACTCTTTTCTAGGACTCTATTACACCAACATTAGCTAGTCTAGAGCTTTGGAATAAGGCAGAGAGATACACTCTCCAAAGCACAAAACACACAATAACATATTGTGTTAAGGAGTGTCAAATTCCATTTGCAACATTTTGTCCTAGGAAGCCCTTCTCACACAAGGGTCAAACCCGAGGTCCCATTGATATTGACAGAGTTACTTACCCTTCTTTGTTGATATTAGGGTAGGGATTGCACGTATTACGGGGGTCACTTGAAGGTATATCCGCAATGATGAGTGGAAGCCTCTCAAGTTGATTTCAGGATAGATACCCTACCCTTGCATGTGGATCGGACTGTTGAATGTCCCCCCAGGATTTATTGTTATTGGTGGTAACCTTAGTGGCCTATCTTCTTAGGGTCTTACACAAGGTGACTATGAAGGGGCAAGTCTTCACGGTACCTGGAATTGACTTTGGCAAAAATCACTCGGGCTCCTTGGAGGCTATACCCACGATTATGTGTGGGAGCTTGCACCAGGGCGTAAGTCCGTTAAGAAGGTCGTCAACGTAACTTTTCCACCCTAGCCCAGCCCCTTCTCATCTCATTGTTGTGACGTTGGATTTCATCATCAACTAGTGACTTCGGAATTAGAAGGTCTTGTTTTCTTGGTTTTGTTTCCTAGATTTTTTACTAGCGCATGTTGTTTGTTTACCCAAGTTGACCATAGAATTTTCTTCATAAGTTTTTAACTTGTTCACAATTGACCTTCCACGTCGTTCACATAGAATGCAAGTCTTACCCCCAGAAAATCTGGAAGGTTCTCAACCCTTGCCTACCAGCTCACCGAAAGGGCTCTCCTCAACAGAGTGAAGTCCAAGATGTCACCACTCCACAAGTGGAAAGAACTGACTCTTTAGAACGGTTTCGAATTACCAATTCTCGAGAGGACTTTCAACTTCATCTCGACTCTGAGAAACGTATTATGCGAGTAAATTCTTCTAGAGACTTGGTTGTTTTGTCTTTTGGATCACTGACTGGACCTTTTCCAGGACCTGAGGGTTGATATCCTTTTTGGACTACTGGCATTTTAGATGGGATCTCTTTGGCTCAGGAGCAGGCGTTGATATCACCGTCTCACCTGCATTCCCCGAAACCTCTGACCCAGACATAGTACCTTTTACTACTACTTATTATTTTCCTAGTACAAAAGCTCCGCGAGTTGACCACATCTTGATTCTCCCTTTACAAATGGTCCATTACACAGATACTATGAGTCCTCACACCGGGATTACCACGGTTAGCCAAGACCCTATTGGCACACTGCTTTCACCCAGAGTCACCCCGACTCTTCCACCTGGATACCATGCATTGAATGCCTCTATTCCCATTCCTACTCAAATCACATTCGGAACTCCTGGTGGTCCCTCTTCTTTTTGGCACTCTCCTCTCGGTTTCATTCTGACACTTCCTCCGACCCCTTTCAAAGGAACTTTTCCATCCTTTATCAGAGGCATTGATCCTAGTGGCACCATGCCGTCGTTCACACCAAATTACCAGATTCCTGTTGGTGGACAATTTCATCAAGGAGGCCCAACTCAACCCCCCCTTGCAGGGAAAATCCCAATTGGAACACAACCCCCGATCAGAGTACAACCCCCACCGACCCCACCCTATGGACAAAACATACCTCCATCCTTGGCCCAGTATTGGAACCATTTGATACAACATAATCCTCAATCAACTGGGGGGAAACAGCCTCCAGCTACGTCTGTTATACCCCCTAGCATAGGCCAACCATATCCAGGTACATTGAATCCTATTTGGCGCTCAACTTCTCAACCCCACACCCCCATTCAAGGGTACAACCCTATGAGTTACTTGCCTCCACAATAACCACCGAATCTTCCTGGATCCTTGCATTATATGCAAACTGCATATGGTCCCACTAGTTTTCAAACGAGACTCTCTCCCCAAAGTCACCAATACCCGCATGTGAATAGACAATTACCTTTCTTAGCCACCCTGGACCTCCCAGATCTATAAAGGATTTTAAATGATCTGATCCGTCACTCTCCCCAATGGCCCACCATACTGGAAAAACTACCATCTGACATCCCTAAATTTGATGGCAAAGTGGGAGAGGACCCGAACAATCACGTAATGAATTTTCACCTTTGGTGCTCATCCAACTCCTTGATGGATGACTCTATTTGTTTATGCCTTTTTCAACGAAATCTCACGGGTTATGTCGCAAAGTGGTATATCAAATTACCACGAGGTTTCTTCACCAACTTCAACACCCTCGCTATGGCTTTCCTCACCCACTACCAGTTACCGATCTGCTACAAAATTGGGACCAAGATTTTGATTTTTTTCAAACAAACCAAATCCACTCATATCTCTGATCACATTCATGAGTGGCAACGGAGACGACGTCTCATAAAACTTGAACTTCCCGATCAGTTGCTGGCAGAGTGGTTCATGAAATCATTTGTGAATGACATCAGTCGTGACATCCCCATGGGCGGAGTTGTCACAGAAGAAAAATCCATTAGTCGTGCTCAATACCTCGACCTCGTTTACTCACAAACGAGTACTCTTTATGACTTACTCCCTGATTCACCTCGTCCTTCTACTTCCACCACTTCAACTACCCCTACTACTTCTCATGCTGTCGACGGTGTGATTAGCACTTTCCATGCCCAACCACATTCCGTCCAAACCTCTAGCAACAATCCCAAACCCATTTCTTCTAATGTTCAAAATGATTTGTCTCCTACCCCCCCCCACCAGCAAGACTTCTGAGGTAAATGTTGTTCAATCTACCCCCGCCGGTAAAAAAAATTCAGAAAGGGAAAGGGTAATAATAAGGAGGACAAAAATAATTCGCAAGCAGAAAGAACCAAAACCTCACCTGTTGAAGATAGGGATAAGCACAAACCCCGATACCCTTGTCTTATCTATGGTGATGATCACTACACTAAGGATTGTCCACGACGAGCCAAGGTTACTAAGTTCCTTCAAGGGACCCCAAAACCACCCACTCTGGTCATTTTGTCACACCCTTCCCTTCTCAACAACAGGCCCAATTGGTCCTTCATGACCAACCCTCCCCCTCCAATACATACTATGTCTTAATGTGTACAGTAGATTCAACACAAAACGACATCGCACTTACCACTCGAGCCAAAGATTATTCCTCCTCTAAAGAGAAGGTTGATGCTATACCTCCTTCATTGATCCAACCATCTCCCATGACTCCACCTACCAATGGTCCTCTTCATCTCGAACGATCGAGCCTCAACATAGTTCTTCGCCCTCCTCCAAAGGGTGTCGTTTGAAAATCAGCTTTCAATCCTCATGCCCGTGCTTCCCAGAACTACAACATTGTTGAAGATCTGGCCCAAGCACCATTCGCGATGTCAGCCCTCGAAGTCCTTCAAAGTTGTCCTATACAACATAAGGCACTGTTGAAATCTATCGGTGGAATCGACCCTACGAATACAAACTTAATAATTTTTGACTTGGAAGATCACATTCCAAGGTTACCCCCTCAACTCGCATTCCAAATACAACTTATTGTCTCTGACAAAAACATTTGTAGAACTGTTATCGACGAGGGTGCCTCGACGTGTGTCATGTCTATTACCTGCTGGAAAGCCATCGACTCTCCCTCTTTGATTGAATCCCACAACACACTCAAAGCCTTTAATGGCTCTGGTTTTAAACCTTACGACATCCTCCCTTCATTTCCAATCACATTAGAAGGCAAAATGGTCCAAGTTGAAGTGGAAGTCTTTGACACTCCTCTCGATTACAATCTTTTTCTTGGTCGTAGCTAGATTGATTCCATGTGCGCATTTGTGTCGACTCTTTTTTGTGTTGTACGTTTCCCACATCAAGGAAAGGTAATTATCGTCGACCAATTAGCCTTCTTTAACTCGGATGCGCGTACTGGCAATGTACCGTTCATTGCCAAAACCCCCCCCGGATATGAGAACGTCGGTGTAGGTCTTCTTAAAGACTCCTCGTTAATGGGTACCTTCCCCATCCCACCACCCGATGTTCCACATGCGTCTGTCACTTCAATCAACATGATCTCCACCTCTATTCATGGAACCCTATCATCTCACGACCCATGGCTGGTACCCAACCCCAACGATCATCTTCGTTATGGCAACGAAATTCCTTTGAGTTCGGTCGAATCTACCTATCAGGCCATTCAATCGGCAACCCCTTCTACCCCCTCTCTTGGTGATTTGTCTCCAGATCCTTTTCGTGTCATTTTTCCCATAGACAAGATGATCATGTTTGTTATGTAAGACACCCCCTGGGATGATGGATATCATTGTTCCATTCTCTTCCTAGAACAACACACCATCGAGAACTGCCAATGAATCTCGACCCCGTCGACCATTGTCGTCATTTCCACTATTACCGAGTCTACACACGATGTGTTTTCTAAAGGGAACTTAAGCAATATCTCACCCACCATTCCCCTCGAAATATCCATCAAACCTAGAATTGTCGAAAATGTGCATATCGGAGCTTCGTGTTCCCCTGATGAAATCGTCACCTACAAGTCACTTTTCAAATAATTTCATGACGTCTTCGCTTGTAGCTATGAAGAAATGTCAGGAATTGACCCCGACATTGTGATACATGAGATCAAGACATACCCAGACACTAAACCCGTCTGACAATGCCTTCGTCCGTTCCACCCACACAAAGAAGCTGCTATCAAGCTTGAAGTCGAGAAACTTCTCAAAGCCAACTTTATTTATTCGGTGGCTCTCACTGACTGGGTTTCCAATCTTGTCCCAATCGGCAAGAAACAAGGCACAATCCACACGTGTGTTGATTATAGGGATATTAACAAAGCATGTCCTAAAGACAACTTTCCTACCCCCTTTGTCGACCAGATTGTCGATGATTGTGCCAGAAGTGAAATATTCTCTCTGATGGATGGTTTCTCTAGATATAATCAAATCAATATTTTTCCCGACGACCAACACAAAATCGCTTTTATTTGTCCTTGGGGAACTGTTTCCTATCAGAAAATTCCTTTCGGTCTAAAAAACGCTGGCGCAACCATTCAACGCGCTATGTCTTATGCCTTCCATGATATCAAGCACATTGTGCAACCCTATATTGATGACTTACCTGCTCATTCCATGCACCGGGTCAATCATACAATACACCTCCGAGCCATTTTCCTCCGATGTCGGTTTTACCATATACTCTTGAATCCTCACAAATGCATTTTCTATGTACAATTCAACCGAATTCTAAGCTTTATTGTTTCACATCAAGGGATCTGGGTAGATCCTTTGAAGATCGAGGCGATTCTCAATCTCCCTCCTCCTTATTCACTTCGCCAATTACAAAGTTTGCAAGGGAAATCAAACTTTCTTCGTCATTTCATCCCGAACTATGCCGAGCTAACTCTTGTATTTACGCGACTACTCAAAAACGGGTCTGAGTTCGTATGGGATACCATCGCAAACAAAGATTTCGAAGCTTTAAAACTGTCCCTGACATGTACTCCGCTTATATTCCCCCCTAATTACAGTCGTGATTATTTCCTCTACCTCGCAGCCTCGGATTACGCCATCTCTATGGTTCTCGTTCAGGAGGATGATTTTCATGATGAACATGTCATCTATTACTTGAGTCGAAGTCTAACGCCTACCAAAACCAAGTATTTACATGTCGAAAAACTGGCCTTGGTAGCCGTCCAAGCAGTTCAACGTTTCCGACACTATATCCTCTCTCGCAAGACTACGGTAATTTCTAACTGCAACCCTATGCAACACATTCTCACACGTCAACTTCTAGGGGAAAAATACTCCAAATGGATCGTGATACTCCAGGAGTTTGACTTGGAATTCGAATGCGCTAAGTCCAAGAAATCCTTAGTGTTTTCCGAGTTGATATGAGACTTTCCCTACTCTGAGACAGAAAAGGTGGCAGCCAATTCATTACCTGATGAATCCCTTTTCCTGATTAGTTCCAATGATCTTTGGTATGGAGATATCATCATATATCTCCAAACCTAGACTTTCCAGCCCAATTTGTCTAGTACTGACCATCGTCGAATACGATACCATGCTCGTCAGTATATTATCCTCGGTGATACTCTTTATCACCGTGGGATTGACTCAGTTTTTCGATGTTGCCTCACATTTGACGAGGCCGAGAAAGCCCTAAATGACTGCCATTCTGGAGCCTGTGGTGGTCACATGTCTGGGTATTCCACTACCCAGAAAATCTTGTGAGCTGGGTATTTTTGGCCCTCTTTATTTAACGATTGTATAATTGTCGTCCAAAAATGCCACACTTGCCAGACCTACAACCATAAAATACGATCACATCCCGCTCCTCTTCACCCTGTGGTCTCCATCGGTCCTTTTGTGAAAATGGGTATCGATTTCATGACATGTCACCCTCACTCGGCCGGGGGGCATGGATACATTATTGTAGCCGTAGACTATTTTACGAAATGGGCCGAGGCGATGCCGTCATTTGACAATACTGGGAAGACCGTAGCATTATTCATATTCAATCACATCATAGCTCATTTTGGTGTTCGTCAGGATATCATCACCAATCACAGTAGCCACTTTAGAAACTTCATGATGTCCAAACTCACTGAAAATTTGGGTCTTCACCATGAAAAATCAATGCCCTATTACCCACAAGCCAACGGCCAAGTTGAATAAATTAACAAAGTCCACATAACCATGCTTCGATGATTGATAGGGATTCAAAAAAAAAGTTGGCACACAATGTTGTTTTTAGCATTGTGGGCTTATCGGACGTCCGTTAAGTCTTCTACCGGGTTTACACCATTCCAGTTAGTCTATGGTCTAGAATCCATCCTGCCGATTGAATGTGAGATACCCTCCATAAAATTAGCCATCGAACTCCTACCAAACACTTTTGTCGAAGAAGAACATCTATTGTATCTCATGTGATTAGATGAAACTCAACACGACGTTGCCCTAGTCATAGAAGCCCAGAAGAAATGTGTCAAGGCCCAATACGACAAACATGTCAAGCCTCGCGTTTTCTCTGAAGGTGATCTGGTTCTCCTTTATGAACAAGATCGGGATGTGCTAGGGGGTGGAAAATTTGAAGCCATGTGGCGAGGTCCTTACATTATTAGACAAGTTCTGGAGAAAGGAGCTTACGATTTAGTAGATTACGATGGTATCCCTCTGAGTGAACCCAGAAATGGGTTGTACTTAAAGAAGTACTATGCCTAAGATCACCTGTGCGTGAGTACTTGTATTTTATTGTATCATACTTCTTGTGTGTTACTGTAGTATGTTTTTTTTGTTATTTGGTCTCTACCCTTATGTTACATTGTGTTTGGTTTCCAGATGTCAGAGTCTTCACTACCCCACATTGGCTTCGCTGATGGTGCTAGCCGTAGTACTCAAAACCTTACTTCTGCTGCTTGGGAAATTTACGCCCCTACAAATGAACTTATCACTCTACGAGGTGTGTGTCTCGGCCGTGCAACCAACAATATTGTAGAGTATAGTGTCGTTATCAAATTGTTGATTGATGCTATCTCGCTCGGTATCCGTCACTTGGTTGTATGACTCGATTTGCAGCTAGTAGTACTACATTTAAGTAATGTCTATGCTATTCTAAGTCCTACTTTATTATGGGTATATTTACGAATTCGCCTCTTGGAACATTATTTTGATTATATTGAGTATCAACATATTCCTAGATGTCTAAATACATTAACTAATGCATTGGCTAACTATGTATTAGACAGACATTTGGGCCATTTATAAACCAATCACATCACATGTATCACACAACACAAGATAAGCCAGTAGAAGCCATATATGTATATATAATGATCAAAAGTTTTTTACAAAAAGTTATGTCCAAGGACCAAAATTTCAAAATCTGAAGCTCATAGCTTCTACAAAGTAATGTCATGGGTGACACTCGTGATAACACATGACTGCCCAGGCAACCCTACAAAGCAGTCGGCCAATAGACTCTGACACACCCACAGTATAGCGCTGATAATGCCAAGGGACTTCTCCGATAGTCATGTCCGGAATGTCAGCATTCAACCCCTCCAAGTTTTGCTCCACTACCTCATAGTCTTCAGCATCCCATCATGGCACTAGAGCCACCTCTCCTCGTCGTTGAATAGGAGATGTACCTGGAGGTCAGTATGGCCCCACATCTATGTCATTCAAAAGATATTTTTTATCAGTTCTTGGGCAAACATAAAAACATTTGCATATGATAAAAATTACAAAAACATTTAAAAGAACAAAATGTGTACTTCTTACCTAGGTCACCCCATTGAGCATCCTTAGGTAGGGATAAATCTGGATCCCCTCGAAAATCCAATCCGGCGTAGGCGTAGTCATCAACCATCAACATCTATGGCCGCAACTAGTCAAAGAAGGAATCATTGTATTTGATGATAGGCCCAACTACGTGTCGGGCCATGAGGTTGCACCACCTCAACATCCTTGGATTCTGTGGGGCCGGTAAACCCCACTCAACCTGTAATCTCAACAAGGGAACCCTCTCAAGAAAGAAGGACACCAAAAGTGATCCATACCCAAATTGCTTCAGGTCACCTTTCCTGCATTTTGTCAACTGCCTCTTTATACTACGAAGTACTGCGTATGACCAGTTAAAGGCCTGAGGCTCAGTACACTCTATGGTGTACTGAAAATAGCTCTGGAGAGCCATGTGTGGAGAAACACTCCCAGCCATACGAGAAATGGTGAACAAGATGGTGCGAAGGGTCAAATCCTGGACCCCCCAAATGACCACCTTTCCTTTGCTTCTTTCCGCCTCTGGAACACAGTACTGACGACAATACTCACTCATAGGCAGCCCACCACCTCGACTACCAGTCAAGCTAGCATGGTACCCATGCCGTGATAGCCCTGTCAGGAAGTAAATTTCCTCGATATCCAAGGACAATGTGTGGAGCCCCAAGTGGAATACTTGTTGGTCCACGTCCCACATATGAATGAGATACTCAAACAACCTGACTTGGGCCCTCATGCCCAGGATCCGAAAGAATTTCAAGAGACCACAGTCTCGGAGAGTGGAAATGGTGCCTGGGTCATTCCCATCAATAGCATCATCCTCTTCATGCTCTCTTTCACGCCAGTCCAGCATCGTGATGGTCAACTTCTTGCACAAGAACCATAAGAAGAGAGTCATCAACTCATTTCAAGCCTTAGCATATTTTTCATTAAGCAAAAATCAAAGTGAATTTTCATTCTACGGCCCTCATAGGTGCCCCTTTAGCACAGTGCAATGTTCTCGTAGGTTCCTTTGGGGCCACCTGTCAGAATCATGCATTCTCGTAGGTCCCGTATGGCTAGCCTACGAGAACACTTAGGTGTAAGTTTTGGCCCTAAAACACACTCAAAACCTTGAAATTTGCCAATGAAAACAAAAAATTGAACCATGAAAACGTAGAAGACAGGGAGTGTACGTCGCTGAAGGAGATGGTTCGCCAAATGCTTGTTGATACCTTCCACAATCAAGCACTGAAATTCACGGGCAAAAGAGGGGTTTTGGGCAAAAATCTTGGCAAAATCACAATGACAATGGTAAAATCCCTTTTACCCACTTATATTTACTTTTTACCATTTTTGTTGATTTTTATATTTTTTTATTCATCAAACCTAATGCCTAATATCCCTATAAGTGCGACTTTTTGTAGATATAATGACTTTGAAGTCCACACGAAGGAGTACGGATATTTTCTCTTTTTCATTGCATGCTTAATTGTTTTTTATGTTTTTTTAGACAAAATCTCGAGCTTGGTCTTTGTTCGTTCTCACGCTTGAAAATACATGAGAACGTAATTGAGCACACTTTTATCACTTTTTCGGGCTCATAAAGGTTATATGAAAAAGGAACCCCCTGGAGTTTTCTTTAAGCTCTTTTCAAACTCTCTAAACATGAAAAGATTGTTGAGCGACCTTGTTCTTTTCACGCTCATTAAATTATTTGAAGAAAACATCTGTTGGTTGATAATTTATTTCTTTTTCGGTCTCATCAGACTACTTTATAAAAAAGGAACTGAGAGAGTTCTCTTTTGAGTGCTTTTCCAGACTCTATAATCATGAAAAACCTTCAAGTTTTCTATCTTTGGACTCGTTAAACAAACATTGAAAGACCCGTAATGGGATCAAACCACACCTTCCTAGGGTTTGTTAAACATACTCTGAGGGACTTGTCCGAAGGATGAGCTTACATCAACAAGCATATGTTATTCTCCTCAAGCTTGCGTAAAAATAAAGAGGTACTCGCCAGAAATGGTGGGGGGAAATTTGGGAAAGGGATGTGTTTTTGCATTCATATTATTGGCAGTAAGTGTCGCTCTTGAACATGACACCCCCTATTCATTATTGGAAGCCGGTTTGGGAAATCCATTTGTCTCTCCTTTGACTTGCTACAAGGTCATATCCTGAGTCATCTCTTAGTTAGTGCTGCCAAATCCCTGGTCGTGTCATTCATATGTTCAAGAGAAGTTCATCTAAAACCTTTATTTGAGTCAGTCATCTGCAGTTGTCCATTCTTACCAAGTCGACCTTCCCTATGTCCATTTTAATCCATATTCATGCTCTATTTCACCTTCAAAATCTATTACTTATTTTGTTTCATTGATCACGGATACATCAAGGCCCTCCTATGATGAGTCTTGTCCCGTTGATTCCAACTCATTATCCGGAAACAAGACTTAGAAATTATTTGGTACCTTGGAACTTGCATGCCTCAATGGCAGGTTCTCTCACTTTCGACAGTGGGTTTTCATCATTGACCCCTGATCGGGAGATTTCGTTGAATGTTTGACCTCAACTCATTTATTCACATTCATTGGATTGTACTAGTGTACCTTGGGAGTCATTGACATTAATGGTGATTTCCCTCGCACTTGTTAACGGTTTCATCAATGATCGACAATCAAGTGGTTTCTACCATGTTCAACTTCAACACTTGTAATCACATGGCTAGATTCATACTTTCAGGTGACGGGATTGAAGACCCTGGGTCTCGTCTTTTGATCCAAGCTGCAATGGAATATGTATGATTTGCTGACACATAGATCCACTTTTTATGTCACGTGGCTATGTCATCATAACTTTAGTCTTCTCGCATATATCCACAGTGTATTGCTGGTGGCTATGCAATATATTTGATGGCATGGATCCACAGTGTATGATTGGTGGCCATGACCCACATTCATGATGTCATCTGTTTTTGGTCTGAGTATGGGAATGCCTGCCTCAGAACTGGTATTATATTCTGCAGATGCTTGGTTGTTTGCAGGTTTTTGATTAGGTTCACTCCTGGTTTCTGACACACACACGCAATTTACAAAGTATTTCAGCTGTCACAGATTCTAGACTCATACTTTTGGGGGCATTCTATTACACATGGTTTTGGTCACTCTGGTGATGTATTAAAAATGGTGTATTCAGGCTCCCAACAAGGACTTTTTGCCTGAGAAAGGTGGCCCTTGTCTCCTTCCCAAAAAACATATTTTCAAAGTGAGTTCGTAGGCTGCATATGACCTAGGGTGAGAGAATCCCTCATTCTCATCGACCACCTACACCTAGGGTGTGAAATTCTCGCAGTTTTCTCCATACATAAGGTGCAAACCTATTTTCAAGCTTGGAAAAGAGAAGAGGTATCGAGGGTTCTAGAAGGGCATCTTCTAGAAAATGAGTTGGCATTCGTATGGTTGTCATTTTACTGACTTCTTATATTTTATGGGATCATCCTCATCCATGTAACCATCTCTCCTTCTCCTATATATTGAAAGGTTTCTCATGGAAATGGTTAAGCAATATTGAATGAAGAATTGGTGAAAGAATTGTGTGAAGAACCCTGCTTGGACATATGCTTGAAGGCTCTAGTTGGTCTATCAAGAGGAATTGGATCTTCTTCATGCAATCATAGAGCAAGTGTGTGTGTTGGAACCAAGGGTCACTGAAAGGAAGATTGCGACATCAAGGCGATCAGGTTGTATCTTCTACTTTCAATTAATATGATACAGCGACATGTCCCTTTCCCATAAAGTCACTCTTACTTTATTGTGTAATTCCTTGATCATATGCATAATTTGACGTTGAATACATTTTTCTATCTTCACTTTGGTTGATTTGTGTTGTCTTGGACTTGACCTCACGAGAGCACCGGAG
>ML857285.1:13531-27091 GCA_009831015.1 Picea engelmannii | reverse complement strand
GCCATTTTTTATGACCTAAAATTAATTAAGGTCATTGATACACTATATATTGAGGGTTTTCACTCTCATTTTGACATAACTCATCACTCACTCTCCTAGTGAGGTCTGATTTTTGCACCCTATTAGGGTTATTGGCTGATTTGAGGAAGGTGCACTTGTTTAAGGAGGAGATTTTTGGCATTCTATAGTGTTTTTATTGAAGGAAGATTTACAACTAGGGTTTGCATGGTATTTTCTTGATGATTTGTAAGTATTTTTCTACAAAACTTCTTGATTGAATGGTTGTAGTCTAATTTCTTGCATCTATTTATAAATGTTGCTGAATCAAAACCCTAGGGGACAAACACACAAGTAGGTCGTTGTCTCATGTCCCATGATAGAAAGACCTTTTAGCCATTGAAGAAGAAGAAGAGAGCCTAGCCATTGCTACACTCTTTCTTTCTTTTTCCTACCTTTAAACTTCAAGAGGAAGAGGACATCCCAGGCCTAGGTTATCTACACCTAGGGTCATTTTATTTTAGGGTTTGATGAAAGAGCCTTGCCTTAGCAACACTCTCCCTCTTTGAACCCTCTCATATTGATTTTTCTTTTCATTGAGCTAGCTGTTTTACGGGAAGGAGGAGAGAGCACGAGGCCTTTCTTAAGCAACACCGGAGTGAGCCTCTCTCCCCTAGGGTTTTGTCTTTAAGGCCATGCTTTAGCAGAACCATGATACCTTTCCCTCTTTTCCTTTGAATGTCATCCCCTTCAACTTGTGCGTCCTTCACCTTTTTTGACTCCATAACCCTTAGGCACTGATCTTGAGCCTCCAATGTTGAAGTGAAAGTGATTGAACAACTCTCAAAACCTCTTATAAATTGAAACCATAACTAACTACTAACCCTAAAAGTGACGTCACCCTTGGTTATTTCATCTTGACACAACAATTTTCATTTATTAAGAAATTGGATGGTGGTTTGATGCATTTATTGAATGAGGATTGATTGGATACATTGATTGCTACATCATCTTGATATTTATTGGTGAAGCAATATTATTTCATTGTTGCATTAACAAACATTGACTTCATCAATATTTATTGTTACAATTGCTTATATATTGACATCAGATAGTATTATGAAGTACCAACCCATTGAATCATAGCTTGCATATATATATATATATATATATTGGTTTTCTTTGTTCCGGGTAGGTGTTCTTCTTTGGACCTACACTTCATTATTGGTTGTTTAGTCGGACTATGTTTTTTGGTGGTGACCTGTGAAGGGTGAACTTTACTTTGACTTTTAAACCTTTTCCTCTTCAAAACCCCAGGTTACCGGGGACGTCTCCCTTGGGCCTAACCTCCCTAAAGAGAAAGAACCTCCCCATCGTGGTGACATTGGGTGGGATAGGTTCTTGTTATGACAGTTTGGCCTTCTACTTCATAGACACTTGACCTAGCTACAAACTGTGCAATAACAGGTCTCACCCCTTATAATAGTGGCTAAAAAGAATGCTAAGTGGGAAATTTGTATTGATTATAGAGAAATTAATAAAGTCACTTTGAAGTATTATTTATCTCTTTCATTTATTGATCAGGTTTTGGACATGTTATCTAGTAAAACACGCTTATCTTTTCTTGATGGATTTAGGGGCTACAACCAGATACAAATTGCACCCGAAGATCAGGACAAGAAAAATTTTACGTGCCCATGGGGGACATTCACTTACATGGTATTTCCCTTTGGACTATGTAATGCTCCCACTACATTCCAAAGAGTGGTATAAACTATCTTTTCTGATCCGATCCACAATTGTGTGGAAGTTTATATGGATGTTTTTTCAGTGTATGGTGATCCTTTTCATGAAGCATTAGAGAATTTGAAGAAAGTTTTGGGAAGATACCAATATACTGACCTTGCATAGAGTGATGCTAAATTTCATATGTTGCAAACTGCAGGTATTGTTCTTGGTCATTTCATAACTTGTGTAGGAATTCAAGTTAATCTAGAGAAGATTGAAGTCATATCAAAGCTTTCAGTTCCAAGATATCCAAAATATGTGAGAAACTTATCAAGCCATGCTAGCTATTATAGATGGTTCATAGAAAACTTTATAAGAATAACCACTCCTTTATTCAAATTTCTCACTGAGGATATTGATTTTTCTTGGGATGATCACTGTCAAAATGCATTCAAGTAACTAAAAGAAAAGCTCACCAAGAAATCCATTTTGATGGGACCAAACTGGTCTCTTCCATTTCACATCTCAATAGATTCCTTTTACACAACCCTCGGAGCAGTATTGGGACAATTGGAAAATCAATTGTCTTATGATATTTACTTTATCAATAAAAACCTAACACCTAATGAATTAAATTATATAGTAATGAAAAATGAATTTTTAGCACTTGTACATGCAATTAAAGAATTCAAACATTACAACACTGAGTATGAGGTTTTCATTCATACCGATCATTCTTCCATTAGTTATTTAATGAAAAAACCTATAACTAATGGTAGGATAACTAGATGGATTTTGTTGTTGCAAGAGTTTAATATTACTATTCTAGATAGACCTAGAAAGGAAAATTTAGTAGCAGATTCATTTCTAGGATTCACAATGAAGGTCAAGTAACTCCTATAGATGATGATTTTCCCGATGATAATTTGTTTGTTGTATATAATAACTCTCTTTGGTTTGCAGATGTGGATAATTATTTGGCTACAGGAAAATTTCCACAACACCTTTCACCCAAGAAAAACAAAATATCTTCAAACTAAATTCCTCCTATTCTTGGATTGGAGGGGACCTCTTATGTAGAGGACCTTATTTGATCATTAGAAGGTGTGTATGACAAGATTAAATGTTTAATAGATTGCAAGATTTTCATGATGAGCCATGCAGAGGGAACTTTGATGACAAGAGACCATGCTACAAAGTCCTTCATTCGGGGTATTATTGGCCCATTCTCTTCAGAGACGCTGAAAAGTATGTTTGAAGTTGTGATAGCTGTCAGTGAATGGGATTCCTGGTACAATTCGATGAGTTTACTTTACAACCATAGGTACTCATTAATCCTTTTGAAAAATGGGCTCTATATTTTGAAGGATCTATTGTTCCAGCATCGCAGAAGAAAATATATATTTTGTTTGTATTGATTAAATTACTAAATTTGTAGAAGCTAAAGATATTTTCCATGCCACTAAACAAACAATTGTAGATTTTCTATTTGACGATATTTTTACCCATTTTGGTGTTCTTAGAGAAATTGTAACACATTAGGGAGTGCATTTCACATCAAAGATGGTACAATCCATCACTCAACAGTTTCAAGTCAAGCACTGGAAATCCTCTCCTTACCATCCACATGCCAATGAGAAAATGGATTTCACTAATAAGGTCCTCAAAGAAATCCTAACCAAAATAGTTCAACTACACCATAAGGATTGGGAATATCATATTCTCGAGGAACTTTGGGCCTACAAGACTACATGGAGGAACACAACCAACTTTACCCCATATGAGTTAGTGTATGGAAACAAAGTTCTCCTTTCGATAGAATTTCAGGTGAAGACCTTCCAAAATGCAATTCATTTGGGTATGGATATTTTAGATGCACAACAAAAAAGAGTAGTTTGGCTCAATGAATTGGATTATATGTGCCAAGACACCATTAAATATAACACCTTTTTCCAGCAATAGAGAAGAAAATGACATGAAAAGTTTAGCCAGCAGCAATTTAAGCCAGGTGATTGGGTTCTCCTTTTTTACTCCAAATTCAATAATTTTAAGGGGAATGTCACCACACGCTGGTAAGGCCCATATGAAATTGTGAATGTTTTTTATAATGATTCAATGAGAATCAAGACCATTGATGGGGAAGGAATTTTGTTCTTGGTTAATGGGCATAGGTTAAGATTGTATCAACAACCTGTCACCCAAGAGGAATTTGTTCAACATGTTTTACAAAAATATGAGATGGAGGTGGTAAGTCGAGAGGATCCCCAACCTACTGCAACCTTAGTTTGATTTATTTTCTTCTGTGTAAAAAAAATTAGAAATTGAAAAAAATAAAAAAAAAATAATAAAAAGAAAAAGTGAAGATAAAAATAATGTTCAACTGTGAAAACCAATCCTCTGGTGCAATTAAAAAGGAGTTTTTATTGAAAACTAGGTAATTGGCTGGAAAAAATTCCCTAGGTTATTTACAAATAAAAAGGATACTACCAGCTATAAGATAAATAAGTCGGTTTGTTTCAAAAAGAGGAAGGTTTATGTTCCAGTAGCAGATTTTTTTGGTAACAGTTTGAAAACAAATTGGTTCAGGTCCTTGGTAAAATTTCTCATTATAGATATTGAAGCAACCATCCTTGTTATTATTGTTATCACAACTAGCATCCATCTCTGTTGCAGTTAATTTTCTTGTGACAAGAGTTCTTGCATCAGACTTCTGGCAGTCGTGTCCCTGTGAAACAAAATTCATACCCTTCAAATAAGCGCAGGGCCTTCTAATCCTGACACTTATTTAAAATTTCCAATAGATACTTGTTTAGAACTTCTAGCAACAACTTGTTTAGAATTTTCATGGTCCTATGTTGCACAAATACAATATTACAGAACAAATTAACTCCTTCTTTTTGCATCACGAAATCAAAAATATTAAAATAAATATAGTTTTCAATTATATTCAATAGTTGTTTTCCAACATCTGTGTGTAGGCTTAATATTTCAGTGATCAACATTTATACTTGATTTGGTTCTACTAATAAATCAAGACTAGATTTTTTTTTTTCAGAGCCCCAATTCTAATTTTCAACATGTGGAATTTTGTGTGATCATGCTCAAAACTCCATGTTTCAGTCCCCTCTATTATTGTTAGTACTTCAATTCTAAGATGATTGTGTAGATGATCAACCTCATATTTCTCCAATTTTAGATTCAATATTTGTGTTCTTGTCATTTTCATAGGTTACATTCATTCTTGTAACCACCATGTAATCTGGTAACCACTATTTCTAGTAGTTACAAGATCCCTATAATAGTTACCGAATGTCTTGTAACAAATTTTTTGAATATTTTTTCAATCTAAGTTTGCGTGGTGGTGATTAGCTTCAATATTAGAGCTTAGAGTTGCCCAATAAACTCTAGTCTATTATCTCCATCATTCAACTTGTCTTCATCAACAACATCAATCATTTTTGTTTCATATTTGGCTCAACAATCAGTCTCAAATTAGTCATTCTCAACATCAAGGCTCAGTTTTGGTTCAACTTAGTGCATGAAAACTTTAGGTTCAATTCTTTCTCATAATCATGTTCTTCAACTCTAACATACACCATTTCATGGATAAGGTGGTTCTTTCAGATTCATCGCATCAATTTTTTATTTGATGTTTCATACCAAACAAATGTGGTCCAACATCAGGAAGAGTTTTAAGATATGAGGGAAATGTGAAGAATCATTAGGTGTATAAATATGAAAAGTTTTTTAGTAAAGAGATGACTTATTAAAAATATATATAATGCCTAAATATATTACTAATCAATTATTAATAATTAATTTCTAGAATTTGTCCTTGTGGTTAGTGTTGGGATCCAATTTTGACTGATTTTCCAGTCAAAATTTTATACTTCCACAAAGGTAAACTTGAGGTAATAAATCAACTTTTGATTTTTTATAGTTTACTAAGAACATGGAAAGTTATAAAAATGACAAAACCTTAAGCTCATTTCTTATGTTAATCTTTACATATGACATTTCCTACAATCCCTATACCATGCCCTTATCTATATTTTCCACTTCATTATCTTCCTATCTATTCTCCGTATTCCTTCCTCACCTTATGAACTTACCATCACCCATAATACAACATTATTACCCATTATCATGATGATTTTCATTCATGTGTACATTCACAACAATTGTTTTAATTTACCACCCATATTCATTATTCTCCACCTAATTTGAATCACTTGTAGGATTTGAAATGAGATTTGAACCTGCATATCATTCATACCTCGCCTAGCATTCCCAACTCCTTACACGTCCACTGGTAGTGGCTGTTGTAACCTTGAGATGCTCCCAACTGCTTAGGAACTATTCTGAGTCATCTCAAAACCTACTTTAGGCCACAATATGGCTCATGACTAGAGGGGGCTCCCTCATCAAATTAAAGAAAGGTGATTGCTTACTATCACTAAGAAACAACTCACAATATTAAGCTCAAAATGACATATTTAAATGATAAAGAAAAGGATAAATAGGGTTGAGTATAAAATGACAGAAGATTGGAAATAAAGACTATAAACCTCTCGGACTTAAGGCCTTTCCATTAGGCACCGAGTCTCATTCAACATAACACAATAATTAGTAATCATAGGTGGATGATTATATATATATATATATATATATATATATATATATCTAATTATATAATGACTTGCAACAGTACAATATGAAATCTCTTTAATCGATTTACAACAATGGTGGTCATACCAAATTGTTGTTTACAATTTCATTCAAATGATGAGTAAGAACACAAATGTAGTATGAAAGAAGCTTAAATAAAAAAAAATAGAGGAAAACAAAATCTCTACGAAATTGAGAGGTGAATCCAATGAATGGTTCCCTCATTCAAAATCATTTATAGAGAAAATAGCCCCTCCATCTTATTTATAATCACACAGTCCTTTTACTTCCAAAAATCCCTAACCTACAAACGTTCTTGAATACGTCTGCAGATGATTCCTTTTATGCCCTTTTTGCATGTTTACTTAACGCCTTAAATACTGAAAGAAAATACCTTTGATAGTGGAACTACTTCTTAGAGTAGTCTTTAGATAAACTTTGTGAGAAAAATAACACCTCATTGCATGCATTGCCTCATTATATCAATAAATGAGGAATTCTATTCTCTGCATTTAATTTCTTATAACCCTAATTTCTATGTATTTTCCATTTGTAATCTCTCCATTATTATTCGTTGCCTTATGAATTAATAAACATAGGAAAAACCATCTCTGCGTTATTTACTGCCACCTGTTTCTTGTTTGACCAAGATAACTTCTCGTTGTGTTTTTGGCTAAATAAGAAGTCAGGTTTCTTTAATTTGATAATTGCCTTGTTGTCAAACATATTTTAGAAGATGTTGATATTTAATGTGAACAAGAGATAAATGGCTATCCTTTTCTTCAACATTTCCAGTCAAGATAACTTTGATTTTGTGAGTTCATAACAAGAAGTTGCAAGAGCATATTCGTAAGAAATTGTAGTAGAGAATACACATAAGCAAATATTCAACTGGGATTAAATTTCCACGGGCTCACCGAAAAAAAATGGGTCACCAGTCAACTAGACCACCAGGAGATCGAGGATCATCAGGGATCGGTGACATAGGGTTTAAGATAATTGGGGACCAGGGATTGTGTGGTCGTGCCACTGTTGTATATTGAAAATACTAATGAAAATCCCAGATCAAAACACCAGATCACCGAGACACGGAGAAAATGGGCCACTCGTCAAACCAGATCATTGGGACCACTGGTCATTGGGGAATAAATCCTTTATTATCTATAACGAAACATTGGTACCATCGGGACACCATGACACAAATCATCGAAAGGAATAATACTTATTTTTTGAAGGATTTAAAGGCCTATTCAATTAAATTAGATCCTGCTAAAGATAATGATTCTACTAAAGTTTGAGGAAGACAATTTAGGTTACAACAATGGAAATCACTCAGAGGAAGAGTGACCTTGTAGAGCCTCAAACACAGAGATTTGTGGCATCATGGGGAAAATTGGTGTGGTTAGGCAAGAACCTTGTTCATTGTAAATTATAGAGGGATAACCTGACTACAAGGCTAGAAAACCCGTGCTCAAATCCATAGGGTGGTATCCATTCCTTAGAAAGTTCAAGGGGCATAATGACTCTGTCACTAAAGCATTCACAATAGGGTTTGACATCTTTATTGCATGCATTGGTGACTTGGTAATGGCGATATTAGAGGAATTAATGGCCCAATCTACTAGATTTCCTCAAATAGGGAAATGTGGTTCAAAAATAAGAAAATTAAATAGGGTATTTGGACTTGATTCTTATGCCCAACTGAATTGAGGTTGAATTGGGGAAAGGGTGTGCCCAGAGCATGGATTAAAGAATAATGGACGAATATACTATTCATGCTACAAAAATACATCACTTGTGATGGGAGGTGTGGGATTACCTTTCTTTAACACATCTGTCTACTCCTGAATTTCGAAGCAAATGATCACATAAATTTTCCATTTTATTTGTGCAAGAGTTTAGGTAAAATGTCAAAGAATATCCAAAAAAACTCTAAGAATGTTAATCATAGTCTATATCACCATGGCCTGATAAAATTTTTAATTGTAGAGGATTTGCATAAGAGGAATGATAGTTTTTGATGCATTTTTAATTCATGATGGGTTAGTTGATGCAACTATTTTTCATGCAAAGATACCCCAAGAGGAAAATGTTGTTCTTAATAACAATGATAAAATATAAATGAAGGACTTAGCTACCATGGAGATGAGGGATTCACCATTTTTGGGGAAACTTCCAAAGGAACACCTTTACAAAGGAAATATGGGAAACATACTCCAACCACATTAGTCATGCCTCAGAGAATCACTAGAAGCATGGCCAAGAAGAATCCTAAAAAATAGAGTGTAGAAAATACATCCCCAGTTATTCCAAGTCCAAACAATAATGTTACTTGCTTGCATGTTGATCCAATACAAATAGGGAATAATCATATTCATTAGAAGGAGTATGTATCCCCCTGGAATAAGAGGTCCAAAACTAGGTTCTCTGAACCAAAGACCCCTTTGTACCAACAAAACGACTCTGTTAGACCCTTGACACTAATGCTCAACGATTTTTAGGACAACACAGAGTGTTATGATCCCATCAAGAAAAAAATGTTCTCCAATATTCCAATTACAATAGTATCCTCAAAACGAAAGAACAAAAAAAATAAAATTGAGAGACAACAGATAGAAATTGAATAATTTAAGATCTTGGATAGGTATGTGAACAATGAAACTTAGTTTGATAATTTCTCAAGCACAATCACCAAATCTTGGTGATCCCGTTGCTTTCCACATGGTATCATTCCTCCTGGATGTACTGTGTGCATATAATTTCTTCCTTGGACTGTCACTAAGCTGGGATATTTATGAATTACCTGTCCATGTA
This sequence comes from Picea engelmannii, assembly GCA_009831015.1. Classification (NCBI taxonomy): domain Eukaryota; kingdom Viridiplantae; phylum Streptophyta; class Pinopsida; order Pinales; family Pinaceae; genus Picea; species Picea engelmannii. Next base: position 17,884 of record ML857285.1, on the reverse strand, counting down.
TATTTAATCATGCTTTGGGAGAACATATAAAAAAAAAAATTGTTCTCATATTTTTCATTTCTTCATACCTAGTATCTCTTTTCTAATCTTTGGAGAAGAATGTCCTAGATTGTCCAAACAAGACAAGAAGATCTTGAACTACATTGGAAATTGGTAATTTGAAGATAATCACACCTACTTAAGGATCCATGGAGCCATTATGATCCAGGTGGATATTGGTGGCCACCCACCTGTTCCAAATTCCAATTGGCTCATCTTGACAATTTTCAGTTCAACATGTTTCTTTGTAATGGGGACATTTATTTAGAATTATGGGTTTTTCACTTCTGAGGCTGTCCTGAAGCCTTACTCAATATCCATGAGGATATTGGTGGCCTCCCACCTATTCCAATTGACTTATTTTGGAAGTTTTCAACTTAACAGTTTTCAGTTCAACACATTTCTCTGTAATGGGGACATTTATTTGGAATTGTGGGTTGTTCACTTCTAGGGATGTCCTGAATCCCTACACAACATCTAGGAGGATATTGGTGTCTGCCCACCTATTCCAACTAGATTATTTTGAAAGTTTTCATGTTAGTACATCTTTCTATACTTCTAGGGCCATTTTGAGGCCCTAAACAATGTTTTCTTGGCTTTCCACAAACAAATTGTATACATAGTTAGAGTTTTACAACATAATGCATATTTCTCAAAAATAAATTTCCAATGGGCTATCACACGCCTAAAACGAAGATCGTATGAAAACGTTATGACCCCAGGAAGTTAATGTACTAACTTACCCCAACGGGGCCCACATGAATTTTGGTGCTTCATCTCCTAGGGTTAGGTTTTTGGATGTCTAGGGTTTTTTCATTCATGTTTATCATAAAAATTCCTTCAAGGCCTCATTGTACTCATCTTCTTGCGAATGAGCATAGCTGTCACATCTCTTCTCAGAGATAAATCTACCACCATTCTAGTGAGTCTTGCACTCTATATTTTTACAATCTCTGTACATTTCTTTCATTAATAGAAATAATGTACTGTTGTATTTCTATGTTTCTGGAAATTTTTATGAGTATTTCATTGTAATATCTCTTCTTTCATTTCGTTTTGAAAATAATCCAGATCAGTGGTATCAGAGCAGGCTGCTCTTGATTGTTTTTTGGTGCATGTCCCTAATGAGGTCCAAGTATAGGAAGTTGTGTCTCGAGCTTATCTCTCTTGAGGAAAATCACTCTCGCATGCCCAAGAAACCCTCTATGGTGACGAAAAAGAAAAATGGTGGAGTAGAAGATTCTATTAACCTATTGCTTCAACAAGCTCTTGCGTGATAGAGGGTCGGAATGATGGAGAATTTTTCCCACATCCTTCAACGTCTGCCGATAGCAACATGAGCATCTTCATCAAGAGACCACTTTGGAGGAACCTCTCCCTTCAAGGTACAAGTTAATTTTGATATTCCCATATTTGAAATTCAGATAGATGTGGATGCCTTAGAAAAGTGGTTAAATCTGCTAGAAGGTTATTTATCTATTCACAATTTTTCCAATAGGGAATTTATCACCTTTGCACTCCTCAAGGATCTCCCCCATGTCAAACATTGGTGGGAAAATTACTGGGAGCAAAGTTCTATTGGTTGTGGAGCCTGATTATCTTCCTAATTTAGAGGTCCTTGCTTTCATCCATGTTTATACCCCAGAAGTATGTACACTCTTCTCTGCGGGGTCCGGGGGGGCTATCCCCCTGGCTGGGGGGTCTGGGGGAAAGTGGGGGTTCAGGGGCCAAGCCCCCGAAGGAAAAATTGCCTTGTAAATATATATTGTAATTTCATTATAAATCTGGACCGTTCATTATAAGGTCGCAGATCTAACGGTAGAGATTATGTTAGGGTTTTTTTCCCTAGAAGGCAACCCTCTTTTATGAGGGAAATGTATTGCAGTTATGGTTGATGGTGGATATTGTATTCTGAGAGAGGAGACTGTTAGAGAAAGAAGAGGAAGTTACAATGGGTTTTTCTCTAGGTTGTATCCCTTCATTTTCTCGATAATAATTAAGGAAGGACCTGACAATTTCTTTGGTGGACGTAGCTCACATTGGGTGAACCACGTAAATTTGTGTCTCTCTTGTATTGTGTATCTTCTGTGTTTTGTTTCCGCATTTTTTATTTCTTTGCGGTCCTGTTTTTCTAACAACTGGTATTAGAGCGAAAGATAACTCGTAGGAAAAGAGGGTTCCTGGTTCGTGTGGGAGCAATGTCAGAAGATGGAAAGTTTAGGGTCAAGAAATTTAATGGCCAAAATTACCAGTTATGGAAGATGCAGATGGAAGATTATTTATATCAGAAGGATCTATTCCTACCATTGGGTGGAGTAGAAAAGAATCCGGCGGCCATGAAGGACGAAGAATGGGAGATTCTTGACAGAAAGGCTCTAGGAACGATACGACTGAGCCTGGCAGCGTCGGTGGCTTTCAATATTTCCAAAGAAAAGACAACGAAGGGTTTGATGGATGCATTGGCCAAATTGTATGAAAAACCCTCGGCATCCAATAAGGTATTTCGAATGAAGAGATTATTTAATATGAAGATGTCAGAAGGTGGGTCTGTTGCCTATCATTTAAATGAATTTAATACGGTTACTAATCAACTAAGTTCTGTAAAAGTGGACTTTGATGATGAGGTAAGGGCTCTTCTAATCTTGTGCTCATTGCCTAAAAGTTGGAACAAATTGTTCATGGTTGTAAGTAACTTTGTCTCTGGTTCAAATACTTTAAAATTTGATGATGTTGTTGGTGTTATTCTTAGTGAGGAAATGCGACGGAAAAGCACAGGTGAGACATCAGGTAATGCATTGAACATGGAGAACAGGGGAAGAAAAAAGGATAGAGGAAAGGGCTCAGAGAACCACAGAAATTATAGGAAGGGCAGATTCAAATCCAGACTTGGAAAGATAAAGTGCTGGAATTGTGGGAAGAAAGGACATCTGAAGAAAGACTGCAGAGCTCCAAAGAAACAAAGAGATGGACAACAGGAGAGAAATCAGAAAGAAAATGTAACAGGTGATGTGTTACAAGATGCTTTGATTCTTTTTGTAGATAATATTTCTGAGTCTTGGGTAGTAGATTCAGGGGCTTCATTTCATGCCACACCCTATAGGAAACATTTTCTAGATTATGTTCAAGGTGATTTTCGACAGTTTCATTTGGGTGATGATGCACCATGCAAAATTGTTGGAATGGGAAAGGTAAAAATAAAGCAACGAAATGGAAACCAATGGTTGTTGAAAGAGGTAAGACATGTTCCAGATTTAAGGAAAAGTTTAATTTCAACAGGGAAGTTGGCAAGTGAAGGTTCTATATCCATATTTATAGATAAGATGTGGAAGGTCATCAAAGGATCATTGGTGATAGCGAAAGGAGAGAAGGTAGGTACGTTGTATTTATGTATTGGTAATACTGACTCTTCTATATCTTTAGCTTCTACAGGAGTTGATATAGCACTATGACATCATAGGCTAGGACACATGAGTGAGAAGGGTATGCAGATCCTTCACAAAAGAAATTTGCTGCCAGATCTTAAACAAATTGATTTGGACTTCTGTGAGCATTGTGTTTATGGAAAACAAAAGAGAGACATATTTCTCAGAGTCGGAAAAGAAAAGAAGAATGAAAGGTTAGAGCTTGTGCATACAGATGTATGGGGACCATCTCATGTATCATCTCTTGGTCGCTCTGATTATTATGTTACTTTTATTGATGATGCAACTAGAAAAACTTGGGTTTATTGCATTCGACAAAAATCTAATGTTTTTGATACTTTTAAGAAATGGAAAGCTTTAGTTGAGAATGAGACAGGAAAAAGTTTGAAGTGTGTCAGATCAGATAATGGAGGTGAATATTGCATCAAGGAGTTTGATGATTACTGTTCATACCATGGGATTCGTAGAGAGAAGAAAGTTCCAAGAAAACCACAAGAAAATGGTGTGTCAGAAAGGATGAATAGGACAATCATGGAGTGTGCAAGGAGTATGAGATTGCATGCCGGTTTTCCCTTACAGTTCTGGGCAGATGTTGTAGATACTGTTGTTTACTTAATAAACAAAGGACCTTCAAGCTCTTTGGATGGTAGAATTCCAGAGGAGGAATGGACTGGAAAAAGGTAAACTATTCTTTTTTGAAAACTTTCGGTTGTGAAGCATTTGTCCATATTGATAAAGAAAATAGAACAAAGCTTTAGGCAAAATCCAAGAAGTGTACCTTTATTGGATATGGTGTTAATGATTTTGGTTATCGCTTATGGGATTATGAAAATAACAAAATCATTAGGAGTAGAGATGTCATATTCAATGAGAAGGTCATGTACAAAGATCA
>ML857284.1:0-27092 GCA_009831015.1 Picea engelmannii | reverse complement strand
TGTGTTCATTGTGGTGATGACTTGTTGATGATATATTGCTGATATATGTTGCTGATATGTGCTCACATCTAACTGGTTATAAATAACAACAATGGGTAATGAATAAATGTTGAATGCTAATTGATGAGTTTTTGTGCAAGAGGAAAGTTTTGGGAAAAAGAGCCCCACACTCATTCACCCCCCCCCTCTAAGTGTGGTAGGTGTGTCCAACATACCAAGCCAAGCATCCCAGACTAAGAACATACAGAAATTGCGCCTGGGATTTAATGGAGAAATTTTTCTCATCTATAAAAGTCCATTTTATTCCTCGCACAGAGAATCTACATGCTGACGCATTGGCTAAGGCAGCCTCGACTTTTTCCCCTCCCATGAATGTTAAACTGAAATATCATATTGAAATCAGATATAAACCCTCTATACCAGACAATGTCTGAAATTGGCAGGTTTTTTAAGATGACGAACAAATTCAGAAATTTCTTATAGCAATAGGCGAGTTCTTTGAAACCCATCCAGATCAAGAAAACCAAAACGACCCGATGTGGGTTATGCAAGAAGATGAAGATCCTGAAACCTTCCGAGAAAAAATAGTCGATCATCGCATGTTGATCCTCAAAAATAACCAAATCCCGAAAGGCTTAATTCCTTTAGAAAGACTCTTCGATCATAATGACATACCTGTGAAATCCACTTTGCAACCCCAACCAGAAGAAGTAGAAGACTGCGACATAAGAACTCAAAAAGATCCCAGGATAGTAAAGATATCTAAATTCCTCCCCCCTAAGGTAAAAAACTGATACAGAGACCTACTCAGACAGTATAAAGATGTTTTCTCCTGGTCTTATGACGAGCTTCGAACATATGACACTTCTATAATTGAGCACAAGATACCTTTGAAACCCGGAGTCAAACCTTTTAGGCAGAAGCTCAGGCAGTTTAACCCCATTCTGTTGCCTATTATTGAAAAGGAGCTTAAGAAGCTCTTAGATGAGAAAATAATTGTACCTCTAAGATACTCAGATTGGGTGGCGAATTTGGTCCCTGTCAGAAAAAAGAATGGAGAAATCAGACTGTGTGTAGATTTTCGGAACTTGAATAGATCATCTCTTAAAGATAATTATCCACTTCCTAAAATGGATCACGTTCTGGAAAGGGTAGTTGGAGCAAATCGGATGTCTATGATAGATGGGTTTTCGGGGTATAATCAAATCGCCATGAACGAGCAAGATAGAGAAAAAACCGCTTTCACCACACCTTGGGGTACATTCATGTATGATAAAATGCCTTTTGGTTTAATGAATGCAGGGGCTACCTTCCAGCGCGCCATGGATATCACTTTAGTTGGAGAAAGAGATAAGTTTGTAGTAATCTACCTTGATGATTTGACGGTTTTCTCTAAAACCAATGAAGAACATTTGATCCATTTAAAACAGACTTTCGAAAAATGCCGCAGGTATGGCCTATCTTTGAACCCAAAGAAATCACATTTCGCTATGCAGGAAGGTAAGCTTCTGGGGCATATTGTATTTAAAGATGGGATCAAGATTGATCCTAAGAGGGTTGAAGCGATACAAACTATCAGTATTCCTAGAAACGTTAAAGAAATTCAATCTTTCTTAGGTACAATAAAATTTTTACGAAGGTTTATACCAAATTTTGCTGAGATTGTCAAATTGATCACAGGAATGTTGAAGAAAGATAGAAGAGTAAATTGGACGACCGAAGCTAAGGCATCATTTGAGCGTATTAAAAAAGTCATCAGCGAGGCACCTGTGTTAACAAGCCCAGATTATTTGAGAGATTTCCTCATCTTCTCATTTGCTTCTGAACATACTATCGCCGCGGTGTTGCTGCAAAAAGATGATGAAGGCTTCGAACGCCCGATCACGTTTTTTAGCAAGAGCCTTAGAGATGCCGAGCTAAAATATGATATAATATAAAAACAGGCGTATGCAATGGTGAAAGCGCTAAAATCATTCAGAACTTACGTCCTGCATTCAAAAATTATCGCGTACGTACCAACCAGTGCTGTGAAGGATATATTGATACAGTCGGATAGTGATGGAAAACGAGGGCGTTGGCTCTCTAAAATACAAGAATTTGATCTGGAAATCAAGCCAACTAAATTGATAAAAGGAAAGGGTCTGGCCAAACTCTTGGTTGAGTCGAACCTTAGAGCTCTTGACATCAATTGCCTACAAGGAGAAGACGAAGATACACACTTGTAAGAGCCAGAGGACCAGACATATCCAAACAAGGTTGAAGAAAAATTCATGTCATCGGGCTGGTATAAAAATATAGTTTTCTATTTGTTAAACCTGAAATGTCCAGATGGATTAACACCAGCCAAATATAGAACTCTAAAACTCCATGTTGTAAAGTATTGCGTCTCAGAGAATCAACTATACTAGAAGGATCCACTCGGGTTCTTATTGGTCTGTCTGGTTGAGACGGAAACTCCACGGGTCATAGAGGAATTTCATGAAGGAATCTGTGGAGGACACCATGCATGGAGAGCCATGGCCTACAAGATCCTGAGGGCTAGATATTATTGGCCGAAACTATTTTCGGATGTTAATGCCAAAATACGTGCATGTTACTCATGTCAAGTATTCGCTGGTAAGAAGAAACTCCCTGCACTACCACTCATTCCAGTCAAAACTGAAGCCCCATTTCAACAATGGGGATTAGACTTTATAGGGGAAATTAATCCCCATTCCAGTGCTCAGCATAAGTGGATCTTAACGGCCACAGATTATTTTACAAAATGGGTGGAAGAAATTCTGACTAAAAGGGCAACAGACTCGGTGGTGATCGACTTCTTGGAGGATAACATCTTATCAAGATCCGGCTGTCCCCGAAAGATCATTACTGACAACGCCCAGGCTTTCAAGTCCATGGCTATGGTCGACTTCTGCCAAAAGTACAGTATTGTTCTCGGCCATTCCACTGCTTATTACCCTCAGGGAAATGGGTTGGTTGAATCATCTAATAAGAGCATGGTAAACATAATAAAAAAGGTACTGAACGAAAACAAGAGGTCCTGGCATGTCCATTTGAAGCACGCACTATGGGCAAACCGCATCAGCACTAAAAGTTCTATCAGCATTTCGTCGTTTCAGATGGTATATGGAACCGAGGTGGTTCTGCCTATAAACTTAGAATTGCTAGTGATGAAATTATGGCAGGATCAAAACGAAGAGCCCAATCATGTAACCAGAAGAATTAACCAACTGATTGAGGTTCAACAACTCAGAGTGGAGGTTGATGAGAGAATGCAGAAATACCAGGATGATATGAAAGCATTGTTCGATCTCAAAGAAAAGGACAGAGAATTCTTCCCAGGTGACTTGGTGTTAAGATGGGATGCGAGAAGGGAAGAAGCCACGAAGCATGGAAAATTTGACCACCTTTGGTATGGACCATTCAGGATCTCGGCTCCAGAAGGAAAAAATTCCTTTCTCCTGGAAAATATTGATGGATAAGTTCTCAGTGCCCCTGTCAACGGGCGATATCTAAAGCACTACATGACTTGACGGTCATCAGATGAAAAAGCAAATAAAATAAAATGAAAAATAAGAAATTGTATATATATAATTGTAAATAAATAAATTTTATTATGAATTTTTGTACATATTTATATTTTTGCTCAAGCATTTATTTTCAATTCTCAACGCATCTTAAATAAAATTCGTATTTGTTTTTGCAGTATTCCAGCTGCAGATGAAACTAGCTAAAAAATAAGGTTCAGATCAGTATGGGAAGCAGGACGACATAAAACAGGTGATACATAAGATAATTCATAGCCCACAAAGAAATTGAAAAGTAAAGACAGAGGTAAGTTTTTCCAATACTCTAGTCATGAAAGGTTGTTTTAAGAAATCTAAGGTAATATTGTTCAAATTGAAATATATAAAGCAGATAATAGGATTATTTTTGACTTCATAATCCTCAAACCGAATAATTTGAATGAATATATTAAAATCCAAAAAACAGTCAGTCATAAATTTTGTTCCTAAATATATCAGAAAACCAGTCCCGAACGGTTGTCACCTTTCATATATTAAGCCATTAAATTGCTACCTTGTTTTATGTCTATATTTAGAGCCTAACTTTAGCAGGTCACTATCTTCCCGAGTTTTTGTAAAGGAGTAAATTTTTTTCATTTTAAACCTCAGGGATTTCGGAACAGATCTTAATAAGAAAGTTGGTCCTCACAACTACTTGATCTTATGCTAAGTTAAGGAACGTTTATAGTGATCATAACTTTCCTAGGTTTTTCAACAGCGTCGAAAAAATCAAGGCTTGCTTAAACAGGATATCCCTTAAAGTTTTTATTATTCTCCCTTGTCTCCCTAAGAACTAAAAGTCTTGTGAGGGTCAAAGGAAGGTTGATACCAAGTAATCAAAATAAGTTGACAGACCTCCGATAAAAAATATTACACAGATCTCAGCCGTGATTTAAACTGATTGCTCCCATATTCGTGTTTTAAAAGTAAATACTGCGACAAGTGGTGAAAGGAAATTCAGAAATGATTGCCCCCACCTAGTCCATTAAGACGATGAAAGGAAATTCAGAAATGATTTCCCTTGTCTTAGCGTTTAAACGCATAAATATTTTCCAAAGTGGTGAAAATAAATTCAGTAAAAAAGGGTCAGACAACTTCACTGGGGTACTGAACAGGGTCGCTGGCAGTGAAGCAATGTCTGAGAGATCTGTAAGGCTGTTATACGTAAACATCAATCTACTCTAGTAATCAACGCTTTCTGAAAACCTGATCATTTCCCCAAATTCCGACGGGACTTCCCTATTTTAGATTACATAATATCATTCTTTTGATGCAAGCCAAGAATCACAAGACCTGTTGAATACCCTAGGAGCGTTACGACTGTCTTAAAGCGTTCCCTAAACTTAGTAGCGAGAAAGGGAAAATTGCGAAAGTGATTTCAGCTGTGTTTAAAAAGAGTATCTGAGTTCGAAAAAAAATTATGGGATTCCAAGCGAAATTTGCCTCCCCTTCTATCTTTTTCCTTGATTTTTCTGTTGATATTAGCCTATGACTCCATTTACCCAATTTTGGCACCTGGTCTACTGTTCTTCCTACCTCACAAGGAAGCGGGATCCCTAGTTGGAGCCTATGTTGGAGCCGCCCTTGTTTTTTCACCTCACGCAATTTTCAATTTTTTGATACTTCAGATCTAAAGTTTCTTTTCTTTTCCTTCCGAAATCTTAAAAATATGGAAATCTCGTCGCCTAAACAGCAATTCTTTGTCACTTTCAAAAAAGGGTCCATTTTTCGCAAGTATGTTTGTCCTTTTGGTTTTATTTCGAGGTCTCGCAAGTCGGACACTTTATTTTTTGAATTCACAAGTCCCGAGTCGCGAAACTGTGAACTCGATTTCAATTTTCGCCCAAGGAATTAACTAGGGTAAAACCTTTAACCCATGATTAGATGTCGTCGGGGTTTCACGACTCGGCATGCATCAAACCCAAGCTTTTTTCCTTACAAACCCGATAGCCGAGAACACGATAACCCTGTAACAACCTTGGTCAGAAATTAAAGGTAAAAAACTAACCATGGTTGAATTTGGTTCTCGGCACCTCGCCACTCGGCACTTTCTTTCATAAAGTTAAAGCTCCTAAAAACCCCAACTCACGAGGTTGCGACATGATTATAGAGAGATTAATTAGTCGCCTAATCTAAGATTTCCCTCTCTTAATTCGAGTCTTAATTATCGCCACATCGCAATATCGCAACTCGGGATCTCATTCTCCCAAAAGTTTGTATTTGAATTCCCGAGTCACGATAAGGAGATTAGGTTAGTTATATAATTAAGAATGCACCAAATCACGGTTATTATTAATTAAGGAAAAATCGGCACTCGCAACCTCGCAAGTTGGAGAGTCAAAAAGATAAAGGGAAATTCACGATGTGGCGAAAAGCGAGGAAATCTTTAAGCCGTTAAGATTTGAAATTTTAGAAAGATGAAATTAAGTAAGATATGTCCCGCACATCAAGGTTAGCACACTTCACGAGGAACTTACTTGCTCTCCATGACCTGATTTCCTGTCAAGCCGCCGAACATTGATGACATTAATGAAGATTTAGGGTAAATCCACGAATAAATAAGATCGAATTTATACATTTAATTTGGTTTTATGTGCGATTTGACAGACTTATCCAAAAGGTACAGAGTTTTCAAATATATACGAAAGTTTTATTTTTTTTAAACATTTCTCATAAACGCGCAGATCTCACCTTTCTCTGAAGGAACTCATTTCCGCATGTATACACAGGTTTATTGCAGAAGAGAGAAAAAGAAAGCGACATCCATGGCCCCAAGGAGCGAAGCTAAAGCAAACATCGAGGTTGCAGCGTAGGGTCCAGACAATGTCTCAGATACTTCACCACGAACTGGCGGCTCAGTACCCACCTGGTCATTTATTTCAGACATCCTGCAATCCGAGTTGGTAAACTATTTTGACTCGGAGGACGATGACAACGATATTGTAAAGGATGACTTGAATACTAAGTACAAGACAATTGTTTAGTCGGGAATGCACCTGGTAGAAACCAGACCTCGATTGCTCCCATACTACGACATGATCCGATGGGCATTGGATCCCATCGACCTGATCGCCAGAACTATCGTAAATGACCGATAGGTCATGGTCGGAACTTTCAGACCAGAGCATATTCAATCTATGTATAAGCTCCCAGCAACTTCCGAGTATACATATGGCAATGAATTCCTGGAGGAATTCAAAAAGAAGGAATGCGAGGAATTTGATAAAACCATGCCTAGTTTGATTAAAGATTGGGTTTCGCGTTCCGCAACATTCAGAGTAAACGACAAGGGTGTGTATTCGATTTCTTCATTAGAGCCATAGTATATGTATGTGGCGATGATGACTTGTCGGCTTTTCGGATGGGAGGATACTGCACATTTTTACATCCAGTGGGTACCTCTCATTTTTCAGGTAGCGGAAGGTTGCTCATTTAATTGGGCTAAAATGCTCTCCGATAGTTTGTACAACAGAATTACAGATTACCAGGAGAAAAAAGCAGCCGGAAGACCATCCGGATTCTTCATGTCTGCGTATATCATGGACGCAATATGCTCCATGACACCTTTTCCTTTGATGAATTGGGCTTGGAGTCCAGCCCAGGAAAAAACTATGCATGAGTACCATGACAAGTTGTGGGAAAATAATGCAAATGAGTTTATTTATGAGATTTTCAACTAGGTGATGGTGCCCCTGCACGTCTCCATTTTTGGTCTTTCGCCACCCCGCATCTCTGATAGCATTGCTACGAATTTGATCCATATCGCAGACTGGTACGTTGAAGAAGAATTCTCCTATTTTAGAGTTTTCGGAGTATTTGTCCCTCCTCTGGCGCTACCGCTTTTCATTCCCAAAAAGCTGACCTATCATGAGATTGCACGACAAACAGTAATCAGTGGAGTGAGCAAAGAGATCAAAGCGTCATCAAAGAAGGTATGGTTGTTTTTCCCTGTTCGGCTTAATTCCTATTCCTTATTAGATTTCAGACATGCTAAGGCTGAAGATGCAACCTTAGAAGATTTGAGCCTAGTCTCTATTGAGTACAAAAAGCATGATCCACAGAGAATTGTAAGCACCCATTTGGGGAATTGTGGATTAAAGAGGTTCGAACACGAGTGTTCGCCCTCGGACGATGTTTTCCGAGGGTCGAGGTCCTATTCAGAAGTGAAATTTCGAATCAGATCTCTAGCACCCGAGGATAGGGCCTCTGTTTTAAAATTTCAGGAACATAGGAAAATATGTCTCCCCGTGGTGCTGGGAGGTTTGGGACTTTCCAAGGACAAAGAAAAGGAGGTCAAAAGTTCTGTGGGGAAAACTTCTAATCCCAAAAAACGTCAGGAAGGGGAGCAGGAGCATAATCCTGAACAAGGAAGGAGTCTCGAGCAGGAGAAGAATCCTGAACAGGACAAGAGTCCCGAATGGGGGAAAATTCACGAGCAGGGAAATAATCCTAAACAGGACAAGAGTCCCGAACGGGGGAAAAGTCCCGAGCAGGAGAAGAATTCAGAGACAGGGACAGAGACGAAGACCTCCGATCCTCCAAAAGAACAGGACCCACTCGTCACACCAGGGAAGGGGGCGAAGTAGATCGGACATCCCATCACCTCTGTCACACCCTTGCAGTCGGCTCAGGGAGACGTCAGCAAGGGATGGATATTTGACGAACAAATAAGGCCTATAAGGGCAAAGGAACTCCCCCCTAATGAGTTCTTTTTTGAAAGAAAGAGAAAGGTTGTGGTAAAGCGAGAATTTTATCAAGAGGGAGAGTCCACTGTTAAAAAATTTAAAGTAATGATAGATGGAAAAAACAAGAAAAGTGATGAATTCGCCACAGAGATAGCAGGGACGCTGGGAGCTTATGCGTCAGCGAACCAATTCTCGGTTGCAATGTTGAAAAATCATCTCAAGAGAAAAAATCGGTTGATCAAGACTCTTGAAGCCCGAGTAGCTTCGGCTGTGGAAGACGCTAAGAGTCAAGCGAGTGGAGAAATAGAGCTGGCCCAATTGGCCGATAGGAAAGAGATCGAAGTCCTCAAAACCAAGCTGGAACAAGCAAACTCAGTAATCCGAGAGGGTCGAGTGCAGTCAGGTCAGCAGAGGGATACCATCACACAGTTACAGGCTCAGCTAGAGGTCGCAGGCAGCAATGTGATCGACATCGAGATTGTTAAATCCCGAGCAATCGACATTCGGAGCAGGATCTTTCCTGCTCAATAGAGTCTTCTAAACAAAGTAGGGGAATTTCGAGGATATTGCCTATTAATGCATCAGATTTCTGAGAATCTGATTTCCAAGGAAAGAAATGCAGAAGCTGCTCGGATCGCCTTCCAAGAAGCAGTGATAGCCACCAACAATAGGTTTTTAGCAGGGTCTCCCGGGCTCACCATTGTTGAACAGACTAGGGGAAATATTTTGTTAAAAAATTGGGAGTATGATATTACTCTAAGCAAGGAGCAGGCTCAAAAAGTGACAAATTCACTAGAAGAAACTTTCAAATCCATAAATGGTGAACTGTTGGGGATGGAAAGTGGGGGTGACACAGAGACGCTAAGGTAGATGAATTTAGAGCGGATCTCCCTCGACATGAAGGAGAAAAATGAGAGAAATTTGGCAGAGATCTCTAAGATAGACAAGGTAGACATGGCTCAAATTGATGGACATTTGATTCATCCCAGCACACAACTCGGCGCCCTTGATATGGTTGATGCATATATGGGGAATAGACTTCCACAATTAGCCCGAGAGTGCTACTTTGCCGAAGCCATTTGTCAAGCAGAGCCGTCACAGCTTGTATCCCAATTCATGGATAGATGTAGGATATGCACTGAGTCTATGCAAAGACAAGCACCTGGCCCTTTTTGAAAATGAAGTAGAAGAGATGGAGTGTTTTCGCTCCTCACAGCTGTCAAGTGAAACTTTCACAACTTGTATCCAGTTTATGGACAGATGTATAATATGCACTAAGTCACGTAAAAGCAGGCAGCTGGCACTTTTTTGAAAATAGGAGTAGGAAAGGGCAAATTTTTATAAATAGATCACCAAAAGAAGAACCAAAAGGGGGGACTTTTTGGCAAACATTGTAATGTATTTTTTACATTGGAGGAGTTAATACAGCAAATTTGAAGATTCCTGATTCCGTCATGACTTTGTTGCAAGTTTGTTTCGTTATGTTCTTTGTTTCTTTTCATTTTTCTCTACATAAATGATGTGTATCACTATAATTTAGTACGACCACTGCTATAGTGAAGGGATTTTATCTTTCTGTAATTGTGTCTTGTCTTTCCTCTGCACCAGCTATCAGCGGGTGTAAGACCAATTTGCATTTACAGAATTTTATATTTTGTTACACGATGTCAATTATTTCTATGTTAATTTCTTCTTCTATGCATGTGTGAGTTTCTATTGACAGGAACCTTACGTTATCCACAGCTAAATGTTTTTCTCTCACTCCATACCTTTTACTAAAAGAAATACAGTTACGGGAAAGGGCCTTCAGTTTGCATTCTCATTTTGTTCTTCATGCAAAAATACCACTTAAAATACCAAATTGAAACAGCGTTAAAATCTCTTCCTAAATCGTTTACATATGGGTATTGTTCCTTAAATGACTGTCCCTGCAGTAACTCAACCTAATATTCAACCCAGAATCTCTAATCAAACTCATATCGCTTTAAATCTTTTCGATACAATCCTTAAAACTGCAAACACTTGGGAGGAATTAGAACTTTCATGGACAGCCATTGAGCGTGACATAACTGCTCAAGAGCAGTTGGAAGCTAGACGATGAGAACGTAGAAATCTGCTCTAGTTTCTCATACCGAAGGTTAGTATAATCCTGTATCAACCTTTTTTATACTTTCGGATGCCTTGACACTGTACTTTAAGCCTTAGTATAGACTCAGGAACAACACTCTTTATCGGAGTTTCAGAGATCGCAACATGAAGTGTTGAGACACTTGGCCACAGGAATGTCGAAATGTCGAAACCTAATTTAAAGGAAAGATTAATAAAGTTCATCCAACGGTGCAGATAAACTTGAATATGATTGGAGGGATACTATTCTCTCTCACAGTTAATTCATCAGTTACGAATCAGTTAGCAAAACTGATTCATGATTCTTGATCGGTTGGCGTTTCAGTTGCTTAGACGGTTTTTCTTTTGGCTCAGAAGATTTGAAGTGTAACTGTTGTGGGTGCGATGCATAAAAGAAAATAGATATAGACTGTGTGTGGTTGGTCGTACTGGACGAAAAATGAATTAAACTATAAGAAATGGAAAATCATAGGATGCATAGTGTGAGACTGAAAATATGCGCAGCGTGAGACTGAAAATATGCGCAGTGTGAGATAAAAATCAGAGAAGAGTAACAGATGAGGAAAAGACTTGAATAATATCATAATGATAGAACAAGTTGAAGCAGAGAAGAATTGCAGAACAGACAAAGGAAGAGAAGAATTGCATAACAGTTAGAAGAAGGCCAGATTTACAGAACAGAGCAGAAGTGGTAAGAATCGATTTATTTCTGTAGTTGGTTGTTTAATTATTCATTTAATATTCCAAGGTGGTTGGGAGGTGCTAGGGAGGACTGTTGTCCTCAGAGGTTCAAGTGGGAGCTTGAACACAGGGATTTGTAGATTCCATCTGGTTGCAGCCAGAGAAATTAGGGTGGCAGGGTAGTGCAAGGGAGAACAAGTGTTCTCTGTCATACAGGTTGGACCCTGTGTAACTGAAATTTGGTGCTTCCATCCAGTTGGTGCTGGAACATTAAGGGAGTTAGTGATTAATTCTAGCGGGTGCTAGAGAAAATAGAGATTTGGTGCTCTCAAACAAGTTGGAGCTTGTAAAAAAGAGGTAGCAGCCTCACATTGAGTTGGTGCTCAATTATAGATGATGTACAGAACTTAAAAGACTGCCTATCATTTCAAAGAAGAAGAGGTTTTCTCCCTTTATGGGTTTCCTTGTGAAAATCTATCTCTGTGTATATCTTATGTGTGACTGATGTTCATTACTTTTATTTTCCATATGTTGTATAATGTTGATGATCACTTGAAGAAATATTAAGAATGTATTAATAGACTTAAAATTGTTTAAGCACAATAACAACTGATTCACCCCCCCCCCCTCTCAATTGTCTTAGTAATTTCAATAGAGGTAATGAGGTCCTCTCAACAATAAGGAAATAGATTGGGGGTTGAACATTGTGTTCAGACTTAGGGACAAAGGGATGCAGACTCAATATGAAGTAATTTCTCCAGAGTAACTTTTCTCTCAAAGTTGAATGCTTTCTCCTCTTTTTTCCATATCTCGAAATTGTGCTCTTATATCCTCCAGAATGCAACTAAAGGGTCGAGTCAGAATGTTTCCAGTATATGGAAGGCCAAAGATCAGATATTTTCTGTCATGACATGGAAACCCGACCTCATTTTGTATTTTCTAGTACAAATCTCGATATACGCGAGATGTAGTGGAGCAACAAGTGTATACGCATCTTGCAAAGTAGTTAGGGAGCGTATATGTGGAAAAATATATATTTTTGGCTCTGGATTTATTAAAAATAGGTTGATAAGTCTGCATAGGGAAATGGAAAAATCCCCTCTATGAAATATAGAAATGGTGAGGCAAATCTTGCTATAATAGCAAGATCTAGAGAACCATTCCATCTCAAATGCTGCATAGTCTAATTGGGCCTCGGTGGCGGGTTTGGTTCCTTCTATTGAATCAAGGGATTTAAGACCCATCAACGGGATCCTAGAAAGAAATGTTTGCAGGTTAAATACCATTATCCTAGCGTGCAGTACAGGAAGGGTTGGGGATCATTTAAAAGAAAGAGAGGATTTACCCTCTGTTATATTTGTAAAAAATGGGGACACATTGCTAAGGAATGCCCTGGGAGAAGACCCAGTTATCTCTGTTGCAAAGATATGGACCATGAAGTATTAGATTTCCCTATAATGATTGTTAAGATTGAATAAATGAACATGAGACAAGAAAACCATAAGGCAGATCCAGAATCTAATATTATGACAGAATTCCATAAAGAATCAGAGAAAGCATTGCTACAGATAAAAGAAACCCTGAATGACCACCGACATGTCAGATTATCAGAGATATTCAAAGAAAAAGAATGACTTGAAGCAAGAATAGGGGACTTCAAAATTGATTGTGTTATAGATGAGGAAACACAGGTGAATATCATGATAGAGAGAACTTGGGAAGCTATAGGGAGGCCTCCTATGATTCCTTCATTGGGAGGAATAGGACTATTCAAAGGAAAGATGATAAACCTATGTGGAAAGCTCACCCAGATACCTATGAATGTTGATGGAACTTCAAGAGGGGAATATTTTGAGATCATTAAATTTATTGAGAACAGTTCCCCATTTAGCATGCTACTAGGAAAACCTTGGATTGAAAGAGATCAAGCCAGAAGGCAAGAAGAAGAAGAATTTTTAGAGCAGAAGAAGAAAGAGTTAAAAGAATTCATGACTACAAGGATCACACATTTGATTGAAGAACAAAAGAACATATCGAAGCTATTTAACACCAGAGACCCAGATGTCAAAGTTGCAAGAACACTAGAAGACCCACAGAATATTGAAGTACCTATTCCAGATAAAGAAGAAGGATCACCCTCGAATCTTAGGAAAGAATCTCAACAGCGCAAAGTACCTATTCCCAAAGAAGATAAGAATCAAAATGGAAAAAGGCCTACTGAGACAAAGCTCACTGGGAAGAAGGCTAGAAAGCTAAGTAAGAAGAGAGATAAAAATGACAAGTTGCAGAAGGTTCCAGAGGGAACCTCGCAGAAGGAAAATTTGCAAAATTGGAGCTTTGTCGGGATATTAGAACAACAACACATGGCACTTCACCATGACGAAGCAATATAGTTGGTGGGGACATTATAACTATTAGACCAACACTCTGAATGGGTAGAAAGACATTTATGGATAGACAGCTCTCCATATGACCATTGGAACCACGCCATAATGGATAGAACAGAGTTAATGAAGGCTTCATACCCATTGCAAGCGACTTGTTGCAGAGTTACCTATTTATCCCATTGCGCCATACATTGAGAACACTTTTTCCAAATAATAATTTGAGCCTGTAAACTAAGATGATTTTTCATAATGATCATCGCACTCTTTCTCTCTGTCCCATTACTGTGTCTAAGTCACCTTCTGAACCCGAGATTGTCAACCCTGAGTGTGTATGTCGGACGAATTGAGCGCTGCCGAGAAAATTGTTGAAGAAGTTTTGATTGACCTCATGACTAAGAGAGTCATGTCGATGTCTACAAGTGTACAAGAATCATCGATGAGAGGACTTTCAGCCTCTCCGTCCACTATTCATGGAGTTGGACCATCATGACCATTAGATGAAAAGTGAACCAAGCACAGGGATGATCTAGAGAATGCCAAATTGATCTCGAGCATATTACCCACCTATATTCCACCTCTGAGAAGTGCAGTAAATTGAGACAGTGTGCCCAGGGATTTCAAATACACCTTGGTTACAGTGTACCTCCCGAAGGGGATACGTGAAGTTCGAGCAGACCAAGATAAGATTGTAGCATTGAAGTTTAGCGACCTCAACCTTGGATATCACAAAGTCTATAATATGCTTGCCCCACATAAGTACCTGACCAGAACTAAGGGGAAGAATCTAAAGATAATCCCTCGGTCATGGACTATGAACCTCGCGCAATCCACCCTGTTGAATTTCATGAAGATTCCTCAATTCAGACGACAACAGGAGGTGAATGAATGTGTCAATATACTATTTTCTTATTACCATGGAGGTTATTTGTGGCTAAACCACCGTATAAAATTTGATCCAACATTGATCAATCAGTTCACAGGCTTGAGTATGCAAGGACCCGACCCACAAGAGTTTTACCTAGGAAAAACCATGGATCGCACTCTAGCACAGAATATTAAGGACACTTATGGAAATGTCAAGAAGGGCACGTGAGGTTACAAAGTAGCTTCTATCCAGAGTGGCCCAGTGCACCTTGCCTATCATTTGATTGTAGGGAAGTTAGTGTGAAATAACCAACCCACCCAAGTCACCGTTTTTGTAGTCGACCTCACAGGCAAGTACGCGGAAGGCCTTCAGATGAACTGGGTGAAGTACCTGGTGAACCAGTTGGAACTTGACTACAGAGAAGCACAATATTAAGGATAGGAATTTCATTTCATTTGGATCTTGATCCTTATATCTTTTATTTCCTAGGAGATGCTCGAAGGTACAACATTCCCTGACATCGAGCCTTTTGAACCACTGGCTGCGAAGTTCCGTACATTGTGGTACTCAAGTGACATGATTAAACAATGGAAATCAAATGTTGTTTTTCATACCTACTATAGTCATTTGAAGATAGCCATATAGTCCGAGCCTTGCATGACTCCAAACACTCTACATCAGTCCAGGCCTCTGATGAAGTTCAGCGCATATCGACATTTTACCTACATCACAGTGCACGTTGACGAATACAAGCAACAAATTCATTCCTACTATAAGTTGATGTAGGAGGACTTGGAGGAGATCAAAAAGGACTGGTCAGCGGACCTCCTTATTCCAACAGACCCTATGGAGCTATCTAACATCAATAGTCCAGAACCAGTGCAAGATACACCCAGACCAAGAAGAACAAATAAGACCGAAGAGGTCCAAGAATTAGACAGTGTATCCATGAAGACTTCTTCCATATCACTAGAGAAAGGAGGTGATGGAAAAGAGTTAGATAACAAATAAGTCTAACAAAAGAAAGGAGACGAGGTTGATCCCCTAAAAAAGAGGAAATTTTTACCTCTGAAACCTTCCTCCCAGAAGAAAGTGAAGGCCACAATGACCAAGATGCAGACTATCCTCACCTCTGATGACTTAGACTTCCTCATAGCAGCCCTACAAGATGCTTCACTAGAAATAGAAAAGAAACAAGAATCAAAGCAAGAGGAGTTGTATGACTGAATTGAGACTGAACTCTGAGGGGTACAGTAAGCCCTACAGTCTAGTCGCGCAGTCTCCACTCTACCAGGAGAGACAGAATTGGGAGATGAGCCATCTTAACCCCACCGCTTAGCCGATACAGTCGAAGCTCGCCTTTGGCGAGCACAGGAATAAATAGCGCAAGCCACCCAAGATTTGACACAAGTACAAGGGGTACTAGTAGAACGCAATTCTGCAGAACGGGAAAATATTGCTCTCCAAGCAAAGTTTGACGAAGAAAAAGCACAAGTACAACAAGAAAAGGAACAGTTGCTCGTGAAGCAACTTGAATTAAAGGAAATGGTCAATAGAGCACTTCACTCTATGACAGTTGTAGAAATAAAGGCTGAAGATCGTGTTCCACAACAAGTAGCGCAACTTGAAGAATTGATCCAGAAAATACAGCAACGCATCACAAACTTGGAACTACACACAGTACCTGAGACCCCACAAGATGTAAGAGACCAAAGGAAATCAGCAGCTAGGAGAGTAGTTGAAAGGCTCAAGGATCTTACCTTGGAATGTAAGAACCTCATTGATCATAGTGCCCAGACCTCTGAACAAATCACAAAGAACCCAGAATTGAAGGCACTAGAGTCGCAACTCCAAGAGGCGAAGTATCAAGCCGAAAAGATACAGGTGCAGTTGAAGTCCCTGTCAGTTGTGGAAATAATGAAGCGCTCCCAAGAGCAACACACTGCACAGCAAAAAATCCATACTATCCAGAGCAGAGTTATGGAGGTAACTCAAAAACTCCAACCTGTGCAAGATAAGGCCTATCAATTATTTACAGAAGTAAAAGGCCAAGGAGAAGAACTAGAGCAGGTTTTCACTATAGTTGAACAATATCTAGAGGGACCGATCAACGATGCATTCATCCAGGAGTTCGCAGAACAGAAGGTTGTGGCACAGCAGCAAGTCGAAGCATCTCGAGCCAAGATCGGGGCATTCGAAGAAAAACTAGTCAGACCAGAGTGACTCGAGACAAGTCACAGGTGAGTGATGGGGGCTTGTTGGTCCTTGACCAAGATTTGGGATATCCTTGGTCGAGTTTGACCTGTTTTGGGACTTCAATCGCCTGTCAAAGATGGAGTGCAATACAAAGCAGAGATCGCGGGTTCTTGACCCCTTTTTGGGTCCTTTTTGGGATTTTGGAATATATAATGGGAACAGGATGTTGGCCCATGGGTTTACCCATGTTTAGGCTTATTTTGTATGTATAAATAGAAGGCTAGGAAATGTAATAAGTAGTGCTCAAGAGTTGTGCAAGTTGGCTAGGTGTTAAGAGTTAGATCTATGTGATCAATAATTGTAAGGCTTCATGCATACTATATGAGACTTGCAGAGCTAAGTGAAAGTCATTGTAGGAGACTCTGAAGGCTTTTTGTTGTAACGCAAGGAAGGAGGATCTAACGAGTTGTGCAGATCTCTTGTCCTATGCGCAGTAAGGGTTTTGTGGCTCTGTGCATGTAGATGACTGATTGAAGCTAATAAAGAAGAAGAGTTGGTGGACGTAGCCCGAGGGTGGGGGTGAACCACATAAATATTGTGTTATTATAATATGTGTGATGTTCTTATGTGTTTATGTGTTATTTTCTAAGTAATTTAATATAGATAGATAGATAGATATGTTTATGCTTTGTGCTTATGATGAATCTGGATGTTAGATCTGATATAGGTGAATATTCTTAGTGCTTGAATTTTCTAGATCTGATCCATTCCTTTATGCTAAGTGCTTGAATACGTTAGATATGGGTGAATGTTGCAATTCTCTGTTCTATCTGCGAAGTAGACATTGGTTGAATAATAACGAACTGATGGTGCTAAGTGCTATATGTGTCCCAGCTAAGGTTGCATACACCTAAGTCCTGTAACCACCCCTACCTCTACCTCGAGTGAGACTTCATCTTCTTCACAAGTGTTTCCAAAAGGGCCAGTAGTTAGGGTTTTGTTGATGCATTGTTGTAGCGTTGAACCCTGGGTCTGCCCCTATGCCAACACTTCTTCCGGCAACTAGTAACTGCAGCTTCCTTCAATACTTGTGCACTAGATGAGTGAGCAGAGTGAGTGAAAAAATGAGTGGTTGGATTCCTTTATTTATACAAATTGGCAAGCGCTGAAAGGAGGTGTCTCTTCGCTGGCAGGGTCGACTTGTCTTTTTGGGTGGTTAGAACCACTTTAATTTTCCTGGGGGCCGACTTCTTAATTTTCATATTACAATTAGGGTTTGACCAATCCACAAAAGGGGATTTGGTCAATTACAATGCCCGACATGATCAATCCACAAAGGGGATTGATCTAATGAATAATAAATAAATAGAATACTCATTGCAATTACAATATTTCAATAGTAAAAAACTCTTTCCATGAGCAGCGTTAGTAATTTTCCAATACAACTCAACAACAAGCACATATTTACATTATCATTGCCTTGTGGTTGAGTCAAGATTCCATTGAAGACCACTAGATAAATAAAATTAATCATTCCATTGGTTGTTGGAGCATACACCTACCAATAGAAAATTCACTAGGTTGAGTTCCACACATTTAGAAAGCAAGCTATGCACAAATAATATATATATATATATTGCCTTGTATTGGAAGTCATAGTTAAAGCACATACATGTGGTAATTGTAACTAAAGATTCATTGAGCTGAGGTTTTTATTTATTTTTGTTATCTAAACATAGCATAGAAAGCTAGTAACATTAATTGGAAAGACCCTTCTATTTTGAGTTCAGTAATAGAGTCTAATCATTGGTGTATTAACAAATGAAGAGGTTGTGTTGAGTTGATCTCCAATGGAATTATTGTGGTTTCCTTTCACAATGGTCTATGTGAGGTAATTTCTCTAGAAACAAATCATTGTAAACATATTCATTCTTTAATTCCCACTACAAAATATTGAAGGAGAAGATTACACCCACGAACAAGCCATTCTAAAGATAGGATCTATACATAAGACTGAAAACAAAGACCGAGATTTTAATTCCGCAAAGTATCCATGTTGGTGAAGCGAGTGGCTTATAAGTCCCTCATTTACAAATCATGGGAGTTAACCAAATATCCCTCGATTTATTAGGAATATTGGCACATTGAACCCTAAATTTGATTCACTACATCAAGCACCAAAAGGTGATTGTTTTAATCAACAAAGACAACACCCATAATTTTATTCATCAATAAATTGCAAAAGAAACATCCCATTATTATGTCCATGCAATGCACATTTTTTAAATCATGATATCCAATAGAGACATAATGAAATGTTGTGGTAAATGTGAGAATGTGAAACTCCAAATGGGAGACTACTTCCTCAAATCCCACATGTTTACATTCCAAATGGGAGGATGTGATGTCATTATTGGCGTGGAATGGTTATGAACACTAGGTTAAGTTACAATGAATTTCAAGCAGTTATACATGAGATTCAATAAACAGGGTCATAAACACACCCTCAAAGGTCTCTAGGGTGATTCTCATAATTTATCATCACTCACAATATGAAAATATCTTGAAGAAAGACCACTTAGTTATTATTGTCCAATTCATTGTTGTCCAAGTTATGGATATCTTCTCGCAAATTATTCGCCATTATTTGCAATCAGTTTTGACTAAACATCAATAGCTCTTTGCAACACCCTAGGGATTACCTCCTTTTCATAACAAGCATGATCATGGAATATCACTATTTCCAAGAGGTAAACTACCTAATGTGCATCCTTATCGACATCCTTTTTCACAAAATAATGAAATTGGAAAGATCATTCAAGAATTGTTGGAGATCAGTATGATACATTTGAGTACCAACCCATATTCATAACGTTTTTCATGGTATTGAAGAAAGGCAATGACCAGTGCATGTGCTCAGACTTCTATGCTCTTAATAAGTGAACAATGAAAGACAAATCTCCCATCCCAATGATTGATGACTTCCTTTATGAGCTTCATGGTGCTCGATTCTTTACTAAACTAGACCTTTGCTCTAGGTATCACCAAACCTGAATGGAGGAGGTAAACATTCCTAACAATGTGTTTCGCATACATGAGGGAAATTATGAGTTTTTTATTATGCCTTTTGATCTTTGCAACACCCCATCCACTTTTCAAAGCCTCGTGAAGAAGCCTTTTTATCCCTTTCTGCGCAATTTTTTGTTTTTCCTCTTTGGTGACATTTTGATCTATTGTAATACTTTGCAGGCACATGTGGCATGTGTTGACAAAGACCTACAACTACTCAAAGATAAAAAATTCTTCTTCAAACATTTCAAATTCTCTTTTGGCACTTCTTAAATGGAACATTTGGATCACATAGTCAGTAGGATAGGAGTGCGAGTGAATCCCCAAAAAAATGAAGCTATGAAAGATTGGCCACACCCTGATACTTTAAAATATGATATGTTTTCTTAGGAATTACGAGAGACTAACAAAGGTGCAATATACCAAATGAACTATAATATGCAGAACAAAAATATTTAGCAAGAAGTAATGGAACAACAATATTATAGCTAGAACAATACCAGAATAATCACCAGAAAGAGCACCTTTATTAAAGATAACAATGTTCACTTGCCTCTTCGAGGGGGAAACCTCCAACAGAGCATATCTCTATTACAATAATCTCCAAGACAAAAATATCCAATACCTCCTACTCTTGTGTATACTAGCTCTACCTTCTAAGGAAACTTCTAGAGGAAGATCTTTCTAGAAGCGGAAGCTTCTATTAAGTCTTCTTACATTGACTTATTCTCCTTTATTTAATAGGTCTTATTAACTAATGTTTGCCTTTATTACATAGAAAAAATATCCTACCAACTAATGACCCATGAAGAGGGGTTAGGATCGGATCCTAACATGCCCTCCCACTTTAAAAGTAACCTTGTCCTCAAGGTTGAATATGCAGAATTTGTTGGAGTATGGCCGATGGTTCCCAAGTCACATCCTCTGGTGATGTGTCCTTCCACTGGATCAGCACTTCCTTGATAGTTCTGCCACACAACTGATCTTCACTTTTATTGAGGACTGCTTCTAGTTGGAGCCAAAGGGATCCTTCTTCATCTAATTCTGGAAGGATGGTTTGGACCCTGTAATTCTATCCCACCACTTTATTCAAATAGGAAACATGGAACACCGAATGGATTTTGGAAGTAGATGGAAGGGAAAATTTGTATGTCACTGAACCAATACACTTGATGATCTAGTAGGTCCCATAAAAGTTGGGTGCCAACTTGTGATGTCCCTAGACTTTGAGAGATGTTTTTTTGTAAGGTTGGAGCCTGAGAAACACTTGATCACCTTCATGAAAGACCCTTTCTGAACAATGTTGGTTCGCCTATTGTTTCATGTGATTTTGAGCCATGTGGAGGTTATCCTTCAAAGTCTCTAGGGTGGTTGTTTGAACTTGTAACATGATATAAATAGATTGGACCTTTGATGTTCCTAGAAGCCAGGCAGACACTGCTTCATATGGGGTCATTTTAGTGGTCGTATGATATGAAGTAGTGTAGCACCATTCTGCAAAGGGGAGCCATTGCACTGATCCAGATGGATCTCAGTGGCCTTCCACCTTTTCCACTAAATCACCGTTTTGAGCCTGTGGTTTTGATAAACCATGATATTCATCCTTTTGATGGGAAATGGAATGTAATGTCATCTTCATTTGTTAATTACAGACATCATGTAATTATTGCCTAGTGGCCTTATGTACATGCCTACAACATAGCGTTAATGCACCGGATCCCATTAGAACTCTGCAGTTAAGCACACTCATGCTAGAGTAGTACTGGGATGGGTGACCACCCGGAAAGTCCTAGTGTTTTACATGCCTATGGAATTTTATAAACTTAGTCCAATTTATCCCACATGCATCATGGGAATTGTTCTCCTCTCACTCTCTCATATACAATTGAGGTGAAGGAATCCCTTTAAGAATGCAATTGTTAAGTACCTAAATAGATCTACCAATATACTTCATAAATAACTCTTAATCTCAACAAGAATACACCAAAATATTGAACACAAAAAAATAGTCAAAACCCTTGAGGTAGGGTAACACCATATATTAATCCTTAAGGAAGGATAACACTCCTCAAGCAATGTTTGGTACATTCAAAA
This sequence comes from Picea engelmannii, assembly GCA_009831015.1. Classification (NCBI taxonomy): domain Eukaryota; kingdom Viridiplantae; phylum Streptophyta; class Pinopsida; order Pinales; family Pinaceae; genus Picea; species Picea engelmannii. Next base: position 5,422 of record ML857284.1, on the reverse strand, counting down.
TATTCTTCACTATGTTTCATTACATTGCTTACAATTCTTTATATAGCTCTCTTTATCTCCTAGAACCCCTCTAGAGAGCCTTATCACATTTATTACATATAACTACCATAGTGGGCCTTTATTAATATAGTGGACCTAGTCCACCTTACACTGAATGACCACATTCTCATATATTAAATGACTTCCACTAATAATACATAACCACATTTCCATTGGGTACCTCCCTAGGTACCCCATATTACCTCTCTAGGTATACTACATTTCATCCCCCTTCACATATTTCATCCTTGAAACATGAGAAGAAACCATACAATATGATCGACTAAGCAATGTAGCCAACTGGTACCAAGTACGACCATCCATACATCCCAATGGAAGTCGAACATGATGTCCATCTACTGTCTTTCCACCTTAATCTTGATCTGCATTATGTCGGTGTTGCCATGGGATTAGTTCTCTAATCTGTTGTCTTCTTGTAGTGTTAGTAGGCCTCCATGCACCTCTGGATCGATTTCCTTTCCAGTTCCCTGCTAGTGCATAAATGTGTTGATGCACATGCCCTTGCCTTGATGATTGTTGTTTCTCTATATGATGTGGATGGTGATATACAACAACTATAGGAATTTGTTCTTTTTTCTTCAAATCTGCAACACTTTGTGCATTTGAGTCAATGACCTCCTTAGCTTCCTGATTATGTCCTTCGTGTAGTTTTTATTCATCTCCTTCTATAGACTTTGTCTCTGATTGAACTTTAGACTCTACAATAACTTCTTTGCTAGCCTCCATGGACCCCTCTTTCTTACTAAGTGACACATCCTACAATGTGATTTTCTTTTTCTTGTACCAAATATTTAGAAACTTATTTTTCGTATTAATATTAACTATACCAACTGATTCCATCCAAGGATAGCCCAAAACAATCTCTTCATCAGCCATATCTATAGCATGAAAATTAGAATGCAACACATATTTGTCCATGGTGATATTCAAATCTTTAAAAATTTGAACATTTTCACCCTCAACCAGTGTGTTGTGAATATTCTTTGCAAGAACTTGCAATCTATTAACCAACTGAATATTGATAAAATTGTGTTGGCAACTAGGGTTAATAGAAACATTGACATTTTCTTTATGAATACAACCATGAACTTGTAATATAGATGTTCCACATGAAAATAACCTCTTGGTGATGTCGTTATCCTTACTCTTTGTATGAGACCACTTGTCTAAAAGTAATTTCTCAAGTGTTTCCTTAGAAAGTGACATCCACTCAGAATAGTGAAATGATTGCCACCATATGAGAGCATCATCTTTGAAACCCCATTCTACAAAATATTTCCACTTCTCTTTCCATAATGACTTTTGAGATTGTATAAATTATTAAATACTACGATCATCAATCTTCGAGTAAAAAACATAATTCTTGGAATTAATCTGCAACAAAAACTAAAGCTTAAAAATAACTTACTTTGCAAATCGCGCGGCTTTTTCCAGAAAAAACCCTGAAAAACTGTTGAATTTAAAATGTTCATAACTTTATTTCCTGGACTCCATTTTAGTTGATTTGTTTTTTAATTGGGTATTTTTCCGAGAGGAATTCAAATATCCAATTTTTTTTTCCAAACTCTTCTCGAAAATTTTCATATTTGAACCTGAAGTGCACCTCCCTTTTTTTTCTAGAAAAAAATTGCAAAAAGAGCCAAAAATTTATCCTCTTCTTTGGCCAAGGAAAGTGCTCTAATACCAATTGTTAATTACCTAAATAGATATACCAATATACTTCATAAATAACTCTTAATCTCAACAAGAATACACCAAACCATTCACCAAAATATTGAACACAAGAAATAGTCAAAACCCTTGAGGTAGGGTAACACCATATATTAATCCTTATGAAGGATAACACTCTTCAAACAATGCTTGATACATTCACAATATTCTTCACTATGTTTCATTACATTTCTTACACTCATTTATATATCTCTCTCTATCTCCTAGGAACCTTCTAGCGAGCCTTCTCACATTTACTACATCTAACTACCATAGTGGGAGTTGGTTATTGTTTATCTATCTGAGTTTATATATTTATCTTGAGTGACCCAGGGTTCATGTTTGTTTGGGGTTCCAACAAAGCCTCTAAAACTATCGGCCCTCCTGGTAAACCAGAAGGAAATGAAACGCACGGAGTGCACTACGCAGTCTCACCCGAGATATTCTTAATGAGTGGCTACAATACTCATGTGTTTGAAGCCTAGGATTGAGTGGAAATCTGGGAATAGTGCACTACAAGTTCTATTTTAAATTATTAACTCAATAAACTGCCATTCATGATTATGCATGAAATTTAATCAACTCATTCATTCACTATATCAACAACTATTGAAGACAGTAAAGAAACACATGCATTCAATCACATAACACAGGTTTTACCATGGTTCACCCCCCCTGGGCTACGTCCACAAAGATCTGACTCCCAAGATCTTTTATTATAGCAGTTCCAAAAATACAATGTCGTGCGCTTTACAACTATTCTCAGTCGGGTCGATATCTATTGTGGGGCAGACTAGATCACACTAGGATCCTCAGCCTATGATCTAACCCTCAATATCCTCCCTCCTTACTTCCCTCCAGCTCAACAGCTTACAAAATTAGGTTGTAAAGAAAAATATTACAACTAGCTATCAAAACAAGACTCCTCCTCTAGAATTTATTTTCTTGCTAGCTCTAGTCTCCCTCTCCTCTCTCGATATGATACCTAGGTATCTATATTAATATGTTTCTAGACCCCCAATGATTACAATGTATTTAAAAAACCCTAACCCTAATGTTGTTAGGTCTTCCACGCGTGCGTGTGTTGCTCTTCCTTCCAGTTGTCACTTTCCTCGTGCATGCCTTCCTTCCCAAAATATCCTTTCTTTCCACTTTGACCTACTTCCAACAGGCCCCCAACACTAACATGTGTCTCATCCCAAGCCACCTAACCTTTTTGAGCTTCATCGATCTCCCTAGTGATCGCCTATAACTTCTCCATGAGATCTGTTGCTTGTGTTTGAGCCTGCGTGGTCTTCTCCTTGAGTGTGTCTACTATTTGTACTACAATATCGTCGTTGATCAACCCTGCTCACTCTTCCTAGGTCTGTGCCATATATGTCTTGGCTTCCTCTGCCTGGGAAATGACTTTTTCTATTCTCTCCTGTAGAGGTTCCATTTGAGCATGGCACTCCTTTTTCTAGCGTCTGCGTAGTGGTGATTTTTTCTTGTAGTCTCTTCATATCTTGTGCCCCTTTTACGTGCTCCATGATGGAAATTGTCTTTTTCCTCTACTTCAGGTCTTGGATAGTTGTGATTATTCTTTATTCTACCTTGTGCCACCATTGGACTTGTTGATCCTCTTCTAGATTCATCCAAAGTTGTGTTGTGTTGTCGAACAGGTCGACCGTTGTGTGGACCTTTCATTATATCTCTTCTATCTGCTTTGTTGCCTCATGCTTCCTTTGCTACCTTACCTTCGGTGGAGTGGTAGGTGTGAGTTGCTTGTGGAGATTCTTGATCTTCTGTTGATATTGATCGATTTCTTGCGCAATATGATCAATCTTTTCTGTTGTTGTGAGTTCGTTCCTCTATGTGGTTTTTGGAATCTTCTCATAAGTTCCAGCCACTTTTTGTTCCAATCCGTTCACATGTTCCCTCTCCTCTTGGGTCTCAAGCTTGTACTGCTCATATATCAATTCCATCTCATCCTGTTTATCCTTTACCTGTTGTAATTCTGTTGTGTCTATGCATGCACGAGACTGTACCTCTTGGGTAACATTGACTTGTAGTTTATGTAAAGCCTTGGATAGTATCTGCAGCAATACCAATTGTAATTGAGCTAATTCCTTTAGGGGTGTCTTCCCCATGATCGTGTCCATGTGTATCATGCTAGGTGTAATGTGAAATGTTGCACTCAGCTCTAGTATTGTGTGGATTGTATCCCTCTCACTTGCTTCAGGTTCTCCTTGTGTATGTGATGTTGATGGCCCTATTTCAATGTTGTTGTTGGCTTCCTACAATTATCTGATCTGCTTGAGGAACTGTCGCATGTCTGCCAGCTCCTCTTGAATTTTGTCCCTGTGGTGCTCAACATTCTCAAAATCCTCGGATGTCTGATCCTGGATGAATTTGACTATCATTTGTGCACCATCCTCCATTATTGTGTATTATGGAGGTGTTATATGCACCTTCATCTTCTTGCGCGCACCCTCTGTCTGAGTAGTTAGTTGCTTAGTCGGGCTTGGTTCTTGTGGGTTGGGACTTGGTGTAGTCCCCTATGATACCTCGGCCTATTTCTATTGTACTTGGGTCGGTTGCGTATTGTCCTTCTTCCCCTTCTGGGTTCCTATCTTAAATGTCCCTTATTTCATATGCTTTCTTTTGGTCTAGCTCGTCCTTGGTTTCTTGGGCACTAGGACTTCCTGGGGTTGTGTTTCTTATTTCCCTGCCTCCTCGACATTTGTATGTTCCTACCTTTCCTCCTCTTCTTATGTTCTTGCAGGTATGTCTTGAGTGAGGACTGGAATCCTCCAATCATCTTCACAATCCTTGATAGCCATTTCGATGTCACCCTCCATGATGCAATAGTGTAATTGTAGCCACTACTTGTTGGGGTCCTTCCATATCTAGATCCACATCACATATCCAGTGGCCTTGAAGTTAGTTATGTCTCAATAGAATGAAACAACCTGCAATGTTATTCTCCATAGGTTGGTGATGGTCTCCTGTAGGTCGCAGAGATATCCTTTGAATATACATACATTCATCTTTATGTTCCTAGCATCTGAAGCAACACCAAGTGATAAATATCTCACTCCATGATTGGGTTTGGATCTGGTGGTGAAATATGCATATTTTGGTTCCTTCCATCCCATAACATCTATCAGCATGAGAAGCCATGAATAATGAAATTTTGTTCCCAGATCCTGTGCATCCTTGTAGTCATCTAGAAACAAATTCAAAAGATAAGGGGCCCAGCTGACTGTGGTGCCCTCGGCACACTCTGTTGCAACTATGACAACCCCAGTTGAGACTTCCTCCTTGCGACATTTTCTGAGTATCTTGTAGGCCATGATTTTTTAGACCATTTTTGTCGTGATGTCACTGATTCATTTGATGATGATTCTGCACGTCCCCCTTTCAGTGTTGTATTTATTTTTCATCTCCTCAGTGAGAGATTTCTCCTTTGTTTTGTCGTCGAGAAATTGTGCGAGATCCATAACCCATGATGGAAACCCTTTGATGTGTGTTAGGACCACATATTGTACCTTTTTGCCCATACTTTTTTCCATTATTATACCCTTCATCACCTGTATTCAGACTCATATTATCACTTCATCTGATCACTCCAAGGTATACAACGTCCTTTCTCATCACTATATGTTTAATT
>ML857283.1:6425-21056 GCA_009831015.1 Picea engelmannii | reverse complement strand
GCTTGCTAAGTTGCCCCATCAATCACCCCAACAATGGTCAAGTGGATTAGTGTAAGATCCAAGTAGTCATCCGAAATGAAAGGAACCTAATGCATATATAAGAAGGTTATAACGATCAAATACGACACATACCATGATACCTCGGACCAATTACCTCATGGAGCAAGAGCCCTCTCTGATGCAAGCCCCAGGCCGGTAGTGATGGAAGCTGGTACTGCTGACAGGACAAAGCTAGCTGAGAAGAAGAAGGATGGACCCTCCAGGGCCATGCTCAAGTCGCTCCTGCTCTCGGTACTCCATGTCTAGGACCATGTGGGCCTCGAGACATGATCTCCTAGTTATCCCTAGATATCGGGGATAACACTCACCATTGAGAAAGGACACATCCATCTGATGTAGTCTCCAACGCATGGATGCGGCAAGGGAAATAATCGTACGGATGGAAGTGTATCGGGCAACATGAGCAAATGTCTCCTCATAATCTATTCCCTCCACCTGAGAGAATCCTCTAGCCACAAATCTCGCTTTGTACTTCTCGACACTTCCATCAACTGCATGTTTGATCTTATAGATCCACTTGGAAGTCACTACAGACTTGCCTTCCGGTCTCGGAACAATATCCCACACATCATTCTTCATGATGGACTGATACTCTTCGATCATGGCATCTTTCCAAACCCGATGACCTGCTACTTCTCCATGACAAGAAGGCTCGGTATCAATGATGTGGCTCATGGCTGAAACATAGCTCAAAAATCTCTATGGTCTCTTGCTCTCTCGGAATGTACCACAAGATGTTGCATGTCCCTCTGCTTCCTGCAGAGTCTGTCGAGCCCATGTAGGCCTCTTCTGGCCTACTGCAATGTCTTTGGGAACATCAATTGGAGCTACGGGATCAACTAGATCAGTAATTGTCTCCCTTTGAACTGCTGAAGGGGGACAAGGTAGTGTCTCTTCTTTCTTCTCGCTGTCAATCTCTATATGAGATTCTCTGGATCTTCGGAAGGCTATCTCTTCCTCAAAGGTGACATCTCTGCTAACCTCGATTTGTCTCTGACTAGGGATGTATATCCGGTATGCCTTCATAGATTCACTATACCCCACAAATGTACCCTTTCTGCCTGAAGGGTCTAGCTTGCTTCTCTTTTCCTTGGGTACATGAAAGTGTACTGGACACCCAAATATCCTGAAGTGTCCAACCTCAGGCTTCACTCCGGTGAAATCTTCTTTGGGAGTCATGTTCTTCAGAATCTTATGAGGACTCCAATTTTGAACGTACACAACGGTCATGGATGCCTCTGCCCACAGAATCATAGGTAGACTCTGATTGTGTATCATCGCTTTGGTTGCCTCAAAAATGGATCTATTCTTCCTCTTTGCAACCCCATTATGTTGAGGGTTATAAGGAATGGTGTACTCCCTCTTGATCCATGTCTCAATACATAAATCACTGAAATCCCTAGAGGTGTACTCTCCATTATCTGATCTCAGCACCTTGATCTTCCTCCCAGTCAGGTTCTCAACCTGAGCTTTAAACTCTTGAAATCTCGCAAGGACTCCATCCTTGGTTTTCAAGAAGTAAATCCACGTCTTCCGAGAGTGATCATCGATGAAGAGCACATAGTACAAATATTCGTTCAAGGAAGAAACAGTCATGGGTCCACAAACATCTATATATATCAAGTCCAAGATGCCCTTGGATCTACTGTCACTACTAAAAAAGGACCCCTTGACATTCTTGCCAAGAGCACAACCTCTGCAAATGCCATCATCCTCGATGTGTATCTCTGGAAGCCCTGTCACCATCTTCCCTAGAGCGGGAAGGGATCTATAATGTAAATGAGCAAGTCTCCTATGCCATAGCTCGCTCAAGCTGATAGTATCATGTAACAAGGCCTGGATTGGTCGGACAGTTAATCTGTACAAACTGTTTTCTCGAACACCAATCACCCGAGCAGAATCCATGCGTGAGTTCTTGTGCCATGCAAGAACTTTTCCTTCAGAGAAACTAACCTTGTAGCCTTTATCCTCTAAGGCAGAAACAGAGACAAGGTTCCTTTACATCCCAGGTACATATAGTACCTCACTTAATTGAAGAGGTATGTTAGAATTTAGTTGGAAAGAAGAAGTTCCAACTCCTTTCACAGTATATCTGGCATTATCACCAAGTACAACATGCAAACGAGACTCTTTCTCTACAAGGTCTGTAAGATGTTCTCTATATCCAGTCATGTGTCTGGAAGCACCACTGTCAATCAACCAAATATCACTATCAGTAGGAACGGTACCTGAGAGTGTTGAAATGAAGAAGAATGCTCAATCTTTTATGTCTTCATCTCTCTGAGGTGGTTCTGAATCAACATCTGCGGTGGATGCATGTTGTCTTCCTTTCTTCCTAGTAGGACAATCTCTCGCAATGTGTCCATGCTTGTCACATCTGAAACATTGAATCTTTGAAATGTCTTTTCTATGTTCATGACTTGGAGCTGCTGAAGTTTTCTTTTCTTTGAATGCTTTGTTGAAACTTCTTCTATTTCTTCTGCCTCTCTTTGCATGAGAAGCAAGGGCTTGATTGTCATTATGATGGGAGTCTTGCACGCCTTTGGCTATAAGTCTGGTTTCCTCCTGAGTGTAGTCTGCCCATAGGCAATCAAACTGAGGTAAATTTGCTCTTCCACTGATACTTTGAATGAATGGTTCCCAATGGCTTGGAAGTGCATTGAGAGTAATCATGAAAAGCTCTTTGTTTGTTATGGTTTCTCCAATGGCACCTAACTAATCTCTAATCTTTGAAATCTTCATGAAGAAGGTAGTGATGGTGTCATCTTTCGTCATCTTGACATTTTAAAGTTGATGCTTCAATGTAAGAGCTTTGTTAGTGTTGTTGCTCTCAAACATGTTCTTCAACACATCATACATTTGATAAGTTGTCTTCAAGGTAGAAATGTGAGGTAGTAGATGATCTCTTACTGATTAGATGATTATCTTTCTAGCTTTGAGATCATTTGTCTTCCATTTAGCCTTCTCTTCATCGGTTGTTGTTGCTAGTAGAGTCTTTTCTATCAATCTCAATAGGTCACTCTCTTCTAGAGTCATGTGTAATCTTGACTTCCAGGAGTTGAAGTTGCTTGACCCATCAAGCCTATCTTCCACCAAGGTTTTGTTCCTCATGGCTTGCAGATTCTTCCCAAACCCTAACGACTAGGCTTGAAACCCTAGCTTTAGAAATTTGACGGCTAGGCTAGGCTAGAAACCCTAGGTTTCATTGGACTTATGACTGCCAACAAGAAGCCTCGGAGAGTCAAAAGAACTCCAGTGAGCTGCAAAATTTCTCAATGACCTACAGAAACCCTAGAGGCCGAAATCTGCAGAAACGCTAGGGCCGAAAATCAAAACTTCTTCAATTTTTTATCTCAGAGTTGCAGGTGGTGCACTGAATTAGGCCATACCTACCTGTGCAAAAATTAGGCCCAACGTTCAAGGGGAAAGTGCTAAAACTAGCTTGACAAGGAAAATGGAAGGAGTCGTTTTTGCAGTTGCAACAAGAAGGTGACAGCTAGCTTGAAAAGTGTTGGAGTAGCTTGTGCAATGGCTCTTCAGAAACACTGCTCTGATACCATGTTGATTTTTTAATGCTTAGCTCAAGCACATGTAGTTTCTTTTCAATTTAGCATGAACTTTAACCATAAACAATGTGTCAATACAATATACAATAGTTGTAGTAACCAAGATCACAAGAAGAATAACCATGCACAAGACACAAGAAGTTATCCTGGGAAAACCCTTCCCAAACAAGGGAAAAACCCAGCAATCCTTTGCTATAGAGTCAAGAGAAGATCACCCTTTCACCAACCCTATCGCACACAAGAGGGTGCTCTATGACCAAGAAAGCTAGCGCATAAGAAGAAGTGCGCATCAAATTTCAGACCTCCACAAAGTGTTATGTGAGAATGAGATATGATCCACAATGGGGATGCATCTCTCTTATAAATACATGACCTAACTCATCAACAGATGTGTTTATTGGCACAATAGTTCCGACTTGTACAACTCAAAAATATAATTAATCTTTTACACAATATTAATTATCTTTACATGGTGGGGCCAACTTGTACCCTTCACAATACAAAATTAGGGTTTCACAATAATCTTACTCTAAGACAATATAGCAAGGGATCTCCCACACATCCTATAATGCTCTTCCACTAGGGACAAGTCCACATGTGCTCAACCACAGGGACGTCACCCTCAACAGATCAACTCAACTAAATCCATAGGAGTACAATCTGGAGAGCCATCTCAAGTCGACTCAACTAAGTCCATAGGAGTCTGACAGGAGACCATCTCAAGTCATCTCAACTCAGTCCAGAGGAGCATGACCAGAGACCACACGCCTCATCTCAACTCAGTCCAGAGGAGTATGACTCACCCATCACATGGGCGTTCTCACAGATCATCTCAACTCAGTCCAGAGGAGTACGATCTGGAGAATGTCTCATGAAGCTGCAATCATCAACATGCATAACCATGCAACATCACACCACCACTGGATGTATATTTTAGACCATAAGCAATGGTACCTCGGAGATATCTCAAGATGTGCTTACCTGCCACCTAGTGCCTTTCTCTTAGCTCAGCCATAAATTGGCTCAATGCACTAACTGTGAATTGCATGTCAGGTCTAGTATGATTCAGGTACATTAAAGACCCAATAAGCTGCCTATACATGGTGGGGTCCACCAAATCTGATTTTGTATCTGAGTCATGCAGCTTCTTTAGATTAGAAACCATAGGAGTTGTCATACTCCTGCAATTCAGCATGCCAAACCTTTTCAATATGTCTACTGCATATTTTCCTTGAGATAAGCAGATCTTGTTTGATCTCTTCCAGACTTCTAAACCCGGGAAGTAATGCATCAATCCTAGATCTTTCATTTCGAACTCGGAAATGAGCTCCCTCTTGCACCAGGCTATCTGATTTTCTTTTCCTGTGAGGAAAAGATCATCCACATACAAAATCAAAATAAGGGGTTGATTTTCAACAACTTTAAAGTATAAGGCCTTCTTTAACTTACACACATGAGAATCCTTGTTATGCATTACAAAGCCATCAGGTTTTGTTCTAAATAGACTTCATGTTCCACTTCACCATTTAGGAAAGCAGTTTTTACATCCATTTGATGCAATTTCCAACCAAGTACAAAAGCAAGAGAAATAATTGAACGGATGGTAGTATACTTGGCTACTGGTTCAAAAATATCGTCATAGTCTATACCTTCTTTTTGGGAGAAGCCTCTGTCTACAAATCTTGCTTTATACTTTTCAACACTCCCGTCAGTTGTATGTTTTCTCTTGTACAACCATTTGGATGAAACAACTGATTTATCTGTAGGCCTGGGAACTATGTCCCATACATTGTTCTTCATGATGGACTTGTATTCATCCAACATGGCATCTTTCCAAACCTGCAACTTGTTAGCTTCTTCAAATAAAGAAGGTTTTGCATCACTAATGTTACTTACCAAAGCAACATAACCTGCATACCTTTGAGGCCTTTTTCTTTCTTTGAAGGTTCCTGAGGGGGTTGCATGTCTCTCTACTTCATGCAGAGTTTCTTTGAACCAAGCAAGTCTTCTTTTGATAGGAGGTTTTTCAAGAGACCTCTCCAACACCTCAGCAGGTTCTAAAGGAATATCTTAATCCATTGGATCATCATGACTTTCCTCCCTCTGAAAGTCAAAAATGGAAGTTTCAGCTATAGGAGAGTCTGGCTCTTTTGTTTCATCATCAATCTAGAGCTCTCTAGAACGTTTGAAAACAACTTCCTCATGGAAGGTTACATCTCAACTGACTTCAATCTGCCTTTGTCCTGGGATATATATCCTATAAGCCTTAGAAGACTCACTATATCCTACGAATATCCCTTTCTTGCTTAAGGGTTCCATCTTAGTTCTCTTCTCCTTAGGCACATGAATGTATACTGGACAACCGAAGATCCTCAAATGTCCTACTTCTGGTTTCTTACCAGTGAAAACTTCTTCAGGGGTTTTATCCTTTAGGATTGCATGCGGACATCTATTATGAATATAGACGATTGTACCTGTTGCTTCTACCCAAAGAGAGTTGGGCAGATCTTGATCAAACATCATGGCTTTTGCAGCTTCACATATGGTCCTGTTTTTCCTCTCAGCAACACCATTTCACTGAGGGTTGTAGGGGACTGTCAACTGTCTTTTAATTCCAACTTCTTTGCAAAAGCCTTCAAACTCATGGGATTCGAATTCCCCTCCATTATATGATCTTAGGATCTGAATGTGCTTCCCTGTCTGATTTTCTACCAATGCCTTGAATTCTTTAAATTTAGCAAATGCCTCACTTTTCAATTTCAGAAAGTAAATCCAACATTTTCTAGAAAGGTCATCAATAAATACAACATAATACAGATAACCATTCAAGGAAGGAGATGACATTGGCCTGTAGATATTAGAATGAATAAGTTCTAAAATTTCTTCAGATCTACTGTTACTATGAGGAAAGGACTTCTTCGTATTTTTCCCAAGTAAACAACCTTTGCATACTTCATTGTTATCAAAGGGAATAAGAGGCATACCGCTTACCATTGATTGAAGTCCTAGAAGAGCCTCGAAGTGCAGGTGAATGAATCTTCTATGCCACAGCTCGCTGGAGCTGATTGTGTTAAGAGCAAGCGCACGAGCAAAATGATTCATGACTTTGTAGAGACCTCCTTCTCGTATTCCAATGACTTATGTTTAACTTAACTGTCCATCCTTTGGCCAAAGGATAGCTTTTCCATCAATGAATGCCACCTTATAACCTTTATCTTCAAGTGCTGCTACTAACAACAGGTTCTTCTTTAATCCAGGAACATACAAGATCTCATCAACGTGAATGATGGATCCAGACTCTAACTGAAGAGAGGTGGAACCGATTCCTTTAATCTCATGGCATGAGTTATCTCCAAGTTGTACTTGAACTGAACAAGTTTTTTTCCCGAAATCGGAGAGGATGTTCTTGTATCCTGTCATACGGTTTGAAGCCCCACTATCAACCAGCCAAGAGTTCCGATCAGTAGTCAAGTGACTAGAAAGGGCAGACACCAAGTAGTATTCCTTTCTGTTCTCCTATTTCTTAGGAGATCCACTTGTCTTCTTTCTGGATTCTTCTTCTTCTGCAGTAGAAGCATGATGCTTGCCTTTATGGCAGTCTTTCTTCTTAGATCTGCAATCTTTAGCAAAGTGTCCCACTTATTGCAGTAAACACTTTACTCTGGACATATAAAAACCCTTTCCTTTAAAGGTTCCTTTGAACTTATCCTTTTGAAATTTCTTATGAAAGTTCATCTGAGGGGAAGATTTCTTTCCTCTCTTGGTATTTGCAGCCAAGGCAACATTCTCTTCAATTGATGGACCACTCCTAGTGGTCATGCGACCTTCCTCCTAAAGGAAATCATGCCATAAGCGCTCAAAGTTTGGCTGAGTCTCCCTGCCATTAACACTTGCAAGAAATGTATCCTAGGAAGGCGGAAGGCCATCGAAGATGGCTTGGACGAGATCATCATTTTCCACAGTAACTCCTATGACCAGTAATTGATCACGGATTTGCGCTATCTTTGAGCAGAATGAAGAGACAGACTCACCCTTATCCATTTTCAAATACTTGAACTTGCTCTTCAGAATTCTCTTCTGCTCTGGTTGGGTGTTGTCTTTTCATAAAGATTCACTAGAGTGTCATAACAATCCTTTGTTGTCATTAGAGAAGTCAATACATGCATGATGTTGTCTTTTACAGAATCAAAGATCACTCGCTTTGCTTTAGCCTGATTTCTTCTGAATCCGGCTCTACCAACATTGGTAGTTGGTTCCTCTACAACAATAGTTACAAAATGTTCTAACTCAAGCTCTTGGAGAATGTTCATGACCCTGAGCTTCCAAACATTGAATTTTGAGGCTCCCTCGAGCCTGTCTTCAGGCCTGACTAAAATAGATGAAGACATCCTTGCAATGAAACTTTGCACGGAGCTGAATCAAGCTCGATCCTTGGACTTGTGTGGGATCAAGAACTGAAGATCTGAGCTCTAATAACACCCTATGCTCTGATACCATGTGAATTTTCGAGCTTAGATTCAGATTGCAATGTACTTTTAATTTTCTTCAATATAATGTGCAGATATGAAAACTTAAATGATAAATAATGCAGAAACTGAAAGTTGTAAAGCAATAGTAGACAGTGCACAAAATTGGAGTCACACAATAACACAGGAATTTATCCCAGGGAAACCCAAAGAGGGAGAAAACCCCAACAAACAATTTTCCTTATCAGCAAATAGATGAATGATCAAACTGATTACAATATCACCATGAGAATGTGCTTCAAAAATGAGATTGCCAGTATGTGAGTGTCTTTTGTGCTACCTACAAAAGTATCCTACTTCTCCTCTCATGCATTGCATAACAAACTGAATAATGAAGAGAGTAGTTCTCTATATATCCTAGGCGCAGAAGAGAGATGAGTGAACTCATCTTTAGAACTAGATGTATTGCATGACAACTCACCTTGAGACTTGACTCTTCAACTCAACTCGAATTGTAACTTGACTTGTAAATCGAGATGCCAACTTGACATGCAACCTCGTACTTGACAACTCGATCTTGCAACTTGACTTGTAACTCGAGATGCCAACTTGACATGCAACCTCGTACTTGTCAACTCAATCTTGTAACTTCACTTGTAACTCTAGATGCCAACATGACATGCAACCTCGTGCTTGACAACTCGATCTTGTAACCTGACTTGTAACTCGAGATGCCAACTTGACATGCAACCTCATGCTTGACAACTCGTTATTTTCTCATGTTGGATAAGGTCACACGTGCCAACGCACTAAATCATCATAATTACATCATTTGCATAAGTGATAAGGAAGATTGTTTGTCACATCAATCTAGCTCACAAGATTTATACATTCATCCTGTCTATTGCTAGATTTTCCTTGGCTTTTGCACTAAGCTCACAAGGTTGACCTTGATTGTTGCACATGGCTCACAAGGTTTATGTCCTGACTTTTGTCCCGTCTCACAAGGCTTGTACGTTTGCCTTAACTCTTGCCATGACTTCACAAGACTATCTTTGGCAACATCTCTTTCATCCTGACTTTTGTCCTGGCTCACAAGGCTTGTACGTTGGCCTTGACTCTTTCCATGACTCACAAGATTGTTTAATCTCCAAGTCTCCCTGGCTAGCCTCGGGGTGGTCACTTAAGACCTCTCATTGGAGAATGCCCTTTGATGCTGCTATTTTCAACATAGATTTCCATGAGATTTTTTCACCAGTTGTTAAGCTTGTATCTATTTGTATTGTTCTAGCACTAGTTGCTTTGTTTGATTTGGAGTTAGAGAAATTAGATGTTAAAATAGCATTCTTACATGGATATTTGGATGAGGAGATATACATGGAACAACCAGAGGGTTTTGTGCAACATTGCAAAAGAAAATTAGTTTGCAAGCTCAAGAAACATTTGTATAGCATGAAGCAGTCACCCAGGCAATGGAACAAAAAGTTTGCTTCCTTCATGGTGAGCCAAAGTTTTACAAGTGAGTATGACCATTGCGTTTACTTCAAAAGTTTTAAGAATGGAATATTTATTATCTTGGTATTATATGTTGATGGCCCGCTTATTGCAGGCAAAAGTATGAGTGAAATCAACAAGTTAAAGGATCAGATGGATAGGACTTTTGATATGAAGGATCTAGGAGCAGCAAAACAAATCTTGGGCATTGAAATACACTGAGATAGGAAAAATGGTAAGCTTTGGATTTCACAACGGAAGTATGTGGAGAAGATACTTCTAAGATTCAGGATGAATAATGTGAAACCTATAAATATCCCTTTCGCTTCCCATTTTAAGCTTTCTTCGGGTTTATGTCCTAGTAATGAGGAAGAAAAGGATTATATATCTCATGTACCTTATGCTAATGCAGTAGGAAGTTTGATGTATGCGATGGTATGTGCCAATCCAAATATTTCACATGCAGTGGGTGTTGTCAACATGTACATGGCAAATCCAGGAAGAGAACATTGGAATGCAGTGAAATGGGTGCTGTGATATCTTCAAGGCACAAGTTATTATTGCATCACCTTTAATGGTAGTAGTGGTTCTGTTAAGTTTAGAGTTGTTGTTAAGTTCTTTTCAATTTACTAGACAATAATAGCATAAGCAGGATCACTGAAAGATACACAATCACAAGGTACACAACATTTATCCTGGGAAACCCTCATGGGGGAGAAAACCCAGCAAAAACTTCCTTAATATAGACTGCCAATACAATGCCAAGATAATAAACCAAACACTAGAGAATATCCAACACTGAGCAATGCGCCTCTCTCTCTCTTCTTTCGACAACTGCAACTTCCTTCAAACTTGCGCACTAGATGAGTGACTTGAGTGAGTGAGCTAATGAGGCGCCTTCCACTCTTATTTATACTAGCTGGTAGGCGCTTAGGGTGGTGTCTCTTCATCAAGCAGGGCCGACTTCTTCTCTTAGTGGCTAAAACCACTTTAATTAAGCCTGGGGGCCAACTTCTTAATTAGCAGCATATAATTAGGGTTTGACCAATTCACAAAAGGGGATTTGGTCATATACAAAGCTCGACATGATCAATCCACAAAAGGGGATTGATCTATAATATAATAACTCAATAAAAAGTAGAATATTCTTCGCAGTTACAATATTTCAACACTCCCCCTTAATAAGAAGGGTATTCTACAATACAACATCATCAGGAGAGAGGGCAGTAACATCAACAACATCTGGAACACTGACTAGCATATCTATAAATCATCGGAAGTTTTTCTCATCATCAATAACATCATCAGTCACAGCATGAAGCTGGAGTATCATCATCATCGTCATTCATAGCATGGAGTTGGAATGGCATCATCATCATCGTTCACAGCATGGAGCTGGAATATGAAACATCAACATCAGTTAGCGTAAAATCTATAACAACAACATCAACACCATCATCAATATCATGAGGTTAGTATAACATCATCAACAACAACAACACAAGGCTGATACATCATCAACAACAATAGCACGAGGTTGGAGCAACAACATCATCACAACATGAGGCTGGAGCAACAACATCAGCACAGCATGAGGTTGGAGCAACAACAACATCGTCATCATCATAGGGCAACAAAATGAGGCAGGTGTATCAACAACATTTTTTGGTACTCTGACAATCCCTAAGGATCTACCCAGGAATCATAAGATTCCCTAGGATATAAAATCCTAACGGAGCTACCACGTGGTAATCTGACAGACCATCCTTACCGGACCTTCGGGATCTACCCAGGAATCATAAGATTCCCTAGGATTATAAAAAATCCTAATGGAGCTACCACTACTGACCACAGCTAGCATATACATGCACAGGTACTCTGACAGACTGTCCTTACCGGACCTTCGAGATCTGTCCAGGGATGCTCGCTCCCCTAGGATATAAAATCCTAACCGAGCTACCCATTGTTGGTCAGGATACCATAGTATCATTAGCATCACTCCCCCTTTCGAAGGAGATCCTTTCGGACTATACCAAGCTTGTCTCGAAAGTGCTCAAACTTTACACGAGACAGAGGCTTGGTCTACACATCTGCAACCTGCTCATCTGTGCCAACATATTGGAGCTTTATGGCTCCTCTCTACACCATATCACGAATGTAGTGATACCGGATTTCTATGTGCTTCGACTTATCATGGAACAAAGGGTTCTCTGTCATCTTTATGCAACTTTGGTTATCACATAGAATCACGGTTGCTTCCATCTCCAGATCAAATAGACTTGTCAACAACTTATGAAGCCATATGGCTTCACAACTGGCGAAACATGCAGCAATGTATTCCGCTTCTGCTATGTTGAGAGCAATATTGGATTGCTTCCTACTCTGCCATGAAGTCATGGTTGACCCCAAACTAAAACACCATCCTGAAGTGCTCTTTCTGTCAAAAACACTTCCTGCCCAATCTGAATCAATATAATCAATCAGTCTGAAGTCATGATCTCCATTATAACTGAGACCAAAGTCCAACGTACCCTTAAGGTATTTCATCACATGTTTTGCAGCAAGGTGAACACGTCCGGGCTCTACAAGATACTGACTCAAGGTGTTCACAGCAAAACATATATCAGGCCTGGTATTCGTCAGATACATCAATGATCCAATGATCTGTCTATACAGCGTAGCATCAACCAATTCTGACAAAGTATCAACCAGGAGCTTCAACTTTGTTTCCATGGGTGTGTTCATGGATTTACACTCCAACATATCAAACCTCTTCAGTATTTCAACTGCATACTTCCCTTGGTTAAGGAAGATCTTCTTTGGGCTTTGCCAAACCTCAAGACCTAAGAAATAATGCATTAGGCCTAGGTCTTTCATCTCAAATTTTGCAACGAGCTTCTTCTTACAATCAGTGATAAACTTTTCTTCTCCAGTTAAGAATAAGTCATCCACATACAGCAGCAATATAACTGGCTCATCATTCATAACCTTGAAGTAAAGGTTAGAATCAACTTTACTCTTGGTAAATCCCAAGCTCGTCAGGAAACTGTTAATTCTTCCATACCAAGCTCTAGGAGCTTGCTTCAACCCGTACATAGCCTTCTTCAACTTGCAGACATGAGTCTTTCTATCTTCAACTCCAAACCCTTGAGGTTGTTCTATATACACTTCTTCAATAACACCATTCAAGAAAGTTGTTTCCACATCCATCTAGTGTAACTTCCACTTCATCTTGGCTGCAAGAGCAATGATACTTCTAATAGAAGTGTATCTGGCTATAGGAGCAAACGTCTCTTCATAATCAATGCCTTCCTTTTGAGAAAAGCCACGAACTACAAACCTTGCTTTATGTTTCTCAATACTTCCATCAGCAGCATGTTTTATCTTTTATAACCATTTGGAAGATACCACATCTTTGTTCTTCGATCTGGGAACTATTTCCCATACATCATTCTTTATAATGGATTGGTATTCTTCTGTCATGGCATCTACCCATTCTTTCTTTTGAATGGCTTCTTCAAAGAAAGTAGGCTCCTTTTCTATGAGATCACACATCAAAGCCATATAACTGGAGAATGGCTTGGGTTTCTTGACTTGTCTCATGGTTCCTTCTGAGGCACCATACTTCTCTCCATCTTGAATAAGTTATCTCGCCCAAGCTGGTTTCTCTTGTGAGAGATCGTCATCTTGGGAGGTTCTTGACATTCCATCATATCATGATCTTCTTGAATCTCATCATCAGGGGAAACTATGACTTCCTTCACTGGTTCTGCAACTTTGGGAGCTACAGGTTCTTCATATACTTCTTCAAGCTGGCATCTCCTTGATTTCTTGAGTGTTGCATCTTCATCAAAGGTTACATCTCTGTTGATCTCAATATGATGGTAACCTGGTATATAAATTCTGAAAGCCTTAGAGACCTCACAGTATCCAACAAATATTCCCTTATTTCCTAAAGGGTCCAGCTTGGTTCTCTTTTCTTTCGAAATGTGTACAAACACTGGACAACCAAATATCTTGAGATGGCTTACTTTTGGCTTCTTCGGGGGTTTTGAATCCAACTGCACTAAGGGATAATTTGTTCTGGACATAGACTGGTGTTTTTGTTGCTTAAGCCTGTTAGCGTCAGAAGTCACTCCTGGATTGCGACAGGAGCAGAGCCCAACGCCCATCAGTTTTATGTCACGATAAGTTTAATGGATGATGAAATGGTTATAAACCCAGGATGGAATCACTCTAGCTCAGGGACCAGGTCTGGTATGTAAAGAACAAAGGAGGTCTTGATCTAACTTCAGTCAGTGGGTCGATTGTAAAATGAGCAAGTGGAAGACTTGGTGAGAGGAGTGAGCAAAACTACCTCGGGCAACAGGCTTTTCAACAGTTTGCAGAAGAAAAACTCTAA
Source organism: Picea engelmannii (assembly GCA_009831015.1). Lineage (NCBI taxonomy): Eukaryota > Viridiplantae > Streptophyta > Pinopsida > Pinales > Pinaceae > Picea > Picea engelmannii. The sequence goes on along the minus strand of ML857283.1, from coordinate 7,068 downwards.
ATGCAAGATCCTCCTGGTTCAAAGTTTCGGGGAATTGAAGGGGTGACATGACTGGATCCTCCAACTCCAAGTCATTCAGCGTTGAGAAAATCACAAGACCGATTAGAGACAACGCAACTGTTACAGTGATCCAACCTACGTCATCCTATAACAACTACAACTCGACTGGATCCTCCAATTCCGAGTTGTTCTAATACAGTATAAACAAAGACATGGAAAGAAGCTGACATTCATAAGGCAAGAAGTCTCAGATGTTAATACATAACCAGAATAACCAGTGTTTCGTTAAAGCTTTTACCATCGGGAGCCTTGCTCAACCATCGATCCTTCAAAAATACAAAAAACTGAGTACATATACTCCTAAACAATTGCCCAACAGAGGCGTCCTAGACTTGCAGGATGGGGCGTCTCTTCAATCAAATCTGGCCTGCACTCCTCTGTCATACGCCATCTTAACTCTGCATGGCTCATGCTAAAGGGTAGTTGAGCCCTTAAATGCTGAACTAGCGTGCGCAGACTTCCCTGGTGAGTCAAGGACACCGGTATGGCTTCTGTAGGAAAAAGAAAGCACAGAGGACCATCTCGGGCAGACTTCCTGCCGGGACATCCATACCTTGTAATTAATGAGTGAGGCGAGGTTTCA
>ML857282.1:27194-40945 GCA_009831015.1 Picea engelmannii | reverse complement strand
ATTCATATATAAGATGCATGTTCGTAGTTCCTTGTTTGACTGTTCATGAATGCAGGTCAACCTTGGGAGGAGACTTGTAGTCAGTGGAGCAATTGAACGCAAAAGGATCGACACCGAACATAGAGTTTAAGGTAGAGTTACTAGATCTTTTTACTTTGTATTTTATGCATCAATGTGGGGTATATTCGGGGTAGTTGTTAAAAAGTAGGAGAATTTTAGATGGTTATATCTGCCTACATGTTGAACCCTAGTGTAGTCCATAGGGGGGTTTTCTCGCTATAGAAAATGGAGAAATTGAAATTTGAAGGAAGGAAGAGCTATAGGAACCCCCAGAATGATGATAATAGGGGTAACTTCAGAAGACCAAATAATTCCCCTTAGATCATCCAGAGAGATCAAAGAAATAGAGATAGGGATGACAAAAAAATCCAAGCCGCTCTGCAAAATAACCTAGTTATTGATGAAGAAGGAGAGGAAGAAGAAGCTGATCCTGAAATCCATTGTCTTGGTGACACCTCTTCATCTTCTCATTTAACTCAATATTTATATGAAGAGGCTCTCATGGACAGGAAACTAAATGAGCTGAGAAAAGAGAAAAGGACCAGTGGCAATTCAAATAGATACAACCTAAGGTCGAAGAAGAAATATGGAGACCCTGATATTCCTGATCAACCTACTAGAACAATGAAATATTCCAAGGATGTGGCAAGTAGTAGTAAATAAAAAGAGGCACAAAACCCTCAACCAGTGGTTGAGAATCCTATCTGAGAAGTGAAGGAGATTCTGAAGCCTCCCTCCTCTTTTATCTTTGAGAACAAGATTCAAAAGATTAAAATCCTTGTACCTTTTTCAGAGTTAGTCAAGAATGAGGACTTCGAAAGGTACCTTTCCAAAATGTTGTAGCTTGAAACTTCATCTCATACCACAGACTCAGTAAACCTCTAAGATGAAAAACCAACTGTCATACTGGGGCCTTTGGTAGAGGATTGGGATGATTCCTCCCCTCCTTTATATACATCATTGACCATTCATGATAAAGTGCTGCACAACTGCTTGATGGATTTAGCATCATCTCACAATATCATGACTAAGATTGTCATGGAGGAGCTTGGGTTGGAGGTTACAAAAACCTACCATGACCTGTACTCATTTGATTCCAGGAAGGTGAAGTGCCTCGGGGTTATTAAAGACCTGGTTGTTTCCTTGTTCTAGTTGCCAATGAAAAGTGTGGTCATGGATATTGTCTGGCTGATGTTCCCCCTAAGTTTGGGATGATCTTGTCTAGATCTTGTATCAAAATACCGGGGGGAACTTTGTAGATGGATCTTTCATATGCCACTATTCCTGTGTTTGGGGGGGAACATAGAAGGATTTATAGGGAATCACAACTCCCTTACATCATCAGCGATGAAGCAAAATCTGACCATTCACCCCATTTTTGTAGTTGATAATGATTTATGAACCAACATGCTAAAATTCGTTGATGCTCCTCAAACACCTATTGACATCAGAAAGTAACCCATCACCTCTTGTGGAAACCCTCCTCCCAATACCTCTGTTTGGATTTTTTTTTTGATGGAGCCTCTTCTCGAGAAAGTGCTGGTGCTGGGGTAGTCTTCATTTCTCCTGCCCAAGAGACCATATCCCTTTCTTACAAGCTTTAATTTGAAACAACAAACAATGTGGCAGAATATAAGGATCTTGTTTTGGGTTTGAGAGATGCCAAAGACATGAAGATTGAGGAACTAGTAGTTTTTGGAGACGTTGAGTTGATTTTTCATCAAGTCAGAAATATGTATTAGGACAAGCACCCCAGGTTAAGGGACTACAAAAATGAAGTCTGGGATATGATTGATAGTTTCTTCTTGGATTTTAATATCTCATTTGTTCCAAGAGAGGAAAACACTATGGAATATTCCTTGGCTATCTCAGCAAGTAATTTCAAAGTCCCTTTGTGCCCCAAACTCAAGTATGATGTGGAAGTAAAGTATAGACCCTCTATTCCTGACAATGTAAAACATTGGAAGGTATTTGCAAATGATATTGAGATTAAAAAGTTTCTTGAGACTGTGGATGAATTTTCTGATTTGCATATTGATCAGGATTAGGATTCTAAAGAAATCCCTCATGCTGATGTTTTTCTTTATAAAATTGCTGACCATCATATTGTTTTGTTGCCTAGTAACCATATTCCAAAGGGACTTGTCCCCTTGGAGAGATTGTTTGACAGAAATGATGTTGTTGTAAAGTTTAAAGGTTTAACTGAGGAGGTTGATGTGACTAAATGCAATTTAAGAATAGAGGAGGATCCCAAGTATGTTAAATTGTCTAGCAGTCTATCAAAGGAGAAAAGGGTTGAGTATGTCAATATTTTGAGGGAATTTGTTAATGTTTTTTCTTGGAAATATGAATACTTAATAACATATGACAAAAACATCATGGAACATAAAATCCCTTTGAAAGAAGAGGCAAAATATTTCAGGCAGAAACTCAAACAAATAAACCCCATGCTGCTGCCTATTATGGAAAGGGAAGTAAAGAAGATGCTGGATGCCCAGATCATCCTTCCTTTGAGATATTCAGAATGGGTGGCTAACGTGGTGCATGTGAGGAAGAAAAATGGGGAAATCAGATTGTGTGTTGTTTTCATAAATTTGAGAAGGAGCTCCAAAAAGGATAACTACCCCTTTCCGAAGATGGATCACATTTTGCAAAGTGTGACTGGTTCATCCAAGATGGCTATGATTGATGGCTTCTCTTGCTACAATCAGATCTCTGTCATTCTTGAAGATAGAGAGAAGAAAACTTTCACCACTCCTTGGGGAACATTCATGTATGCTAAAATTCCCTTTGGATTGATGAATGCAGGAGAAACCTTCCAGCGAGCCATGGACATTGCCTTCATTGGGGAAAGGGTAAAAATTTGTAGTCATCTATCTAGATGACATTACAATATTCTCAAGGTATGATAAAGAGAATTTTCATCATCTGAAGAAAGTCTTCTTGAAGTTTAGAATGTTTGGTCTCTCTCTCAATCCTAAGAAATCCTTGTTTTCTATGGAAGAGGGTAAATTAGTGGGGCATATTGTGTCAGCAGAAGGGGTAAGAATTGATCTAAGCAAAGTAGAGGCCATCCATGCCTTATCTTTTCCCAGATCTAAGAAAGAGATTCAATATTTCTTATTAAAATCAACTTTATGAGGAGGTTCATTTCTAATTTTACTGATTTGGTTAAGAACATTACATCCATGCTTAAAAAAGGGAACGAAGTGAAATGGACTGCTGCATCCAGGAGTTCTTTTGGCCAAATCAAAAGGGAATTGAATGAAGAACCTATGCTAGTCAGCCTGTTGTGGATGGGAAATCCCTCCTACGGACTAACACTAAGGGTTTTATCATGCATGCAGAAATGAAATAAAGATTATTAATTTTTACCATGATCCCATGCCTAGACCCCCATTACTTATATGTAAATACAAGGCTCAAGAGATTAAGTTGATGTACCTTATTCTTCGAGTTTGATGTCGATCTCTTTTCGTGCTTGGTCGTTCTTTGACTGCAACTCTGCTCCCAATGATGACCTGCATTCACTAAAGACAAGAAAATAACTCCACATGCATTTGATCTATGCACTAACGGGTTAGAGATTTAATCAATCATACAATCAATATTCCAATAATGACCATCTCATATGGTGGGATGGGAAAATAAATTCTTTTATTAAATTCACAATGATACGTTACAATGATAAAGTCGTCTCCTGCTCCTCGATCCTAGTCCTGGGCTCTTCTTCCACTGTCTTCCAACTTCTTTGCTCTATACTTCCTTTTGCACAAGGATGGATAAATGTTGGGACAAAGGGAATGCTCAATCAGGTCTAGTTTCTTCACTATGATTCTCCTCTTTTCAAATGGGACCCTTACCCATTCTTTTATAGGTTAGAAGGAGCTAGGTATTTGGTCGAATGACCGACCATGCATGGTCGAAAGGTTTAGTTAACTTACCCAAAGCTGGGTGTTCCATCAACAACTTTCCTTTTTTCATGCTTTTGTAGGTACACGCAGGCTGTCTTGGGTCAGCAAGCATGTACACATGTGCAGTAATGGAGCAGGGTGCATGGGCCTTTATAAAAGGGTTTTTTAAGAAGAGTTGTTCAATAGTGTTTTGGCAAAGAAGGAATATGAGATGGTCTGATGCCAGGTAAGCATGTCTGGTGAAAATTAGGGTTATAACAGATGCCCCCTAATGTGTGAGGTCAAAAAATCATCTGTTGGCAAAAATACATTAACAATCTTCACCAATGTTCCAAACAAGTGAGCCCAAGGACTAGAAATCTGGAGGTGCCTTCTGCAAAATAATAATTGTCTCACCGAGGTGGGCATACCCATGCTCAGGATGAAATAAAATCATGGCTACCAATCAAATACACCATAGATCTATGTCATATAAATATATAAAGTGTAGTCGCGAGCAATACACAATGGAGCTACATCTCGAAATCAAAAAGATATACTTGTAGAGTATCCATCTTCTAGAAGCTGATAAGGCCTGATGGCTGGAGATGAGGTCTTCAAAGCTCGAGCAACAACTTCAAAATATTCAAAACTCGAGTAGGAGTGTAATATGAGTGTACGAATTCACTACCCAGAGGTCTTCGATGGCTGATCGGTCATGGACTAGAGAATCTTGATGATCAGACTAAAGGCTTCATTGATTTTGAACAAAGACTTGATTGGAATTTGAGGATGGTCGGGCATGAGGGAAAGAGACAAACTGCAGAGGGGCTGACTCAGGATTATAAAAAATTCCCTTGGATAATAGCATGACAAAAGATGAGACTCAGGAAGCATGGCATTATGTTGGCAGCCAATTCGCATTTTTATACTGTCCTTATAAGTTGCCTACACCAGAGTTTTGCAAACTTTGATTTTTGTCGCAATCCTTGAGTAAAATGACACTATTGTTTCATGCGTTTTCTCAATTACCTTGGTTCTCCTTTTCACAACTGCAAGCGTGAAAATTTTGATTTTGAAGTCACATTAAAAACGTCACTGGATTGTTATGATCGCTCTTGTTTATATGCTCATTGCGTTTCCAATTTACTTATCGTTATAAAATTGACAAGACTCCAAGATCCTTATTCTTTTGGCATTCTTTATTTGTTAATATGATTTCGTTCTACAATACTGTAATGATATTCTTTTGATCGAGTTTGTGATGCATTGGTGGTTTGATTTGTATGGTCTTTCATCGATTACCTTGACACATTGATTTCATGAAAACACATTGGTGTTATGGTTAGACCCTCAGTATAAATCATTTCACACAACACATGTTTCATATGATCGAACCCTTGGTGTAATTTCAAATTATTGCTTTGGTTTTAAAACTATGTTGATATTATTGCTTGCGCAAATGTTTGGTCGATTTACCATGAGGTTTCATTGATTGAATGACATAGTTTTTTAACATATGCATAGTGGTTTGAATCGTTGTATGCGCCGACGGTTGTACTATGGTATATGACTATTTTGCATGTGCCAAAATAGCTCCACCACCCTCGCACGTTCTGTAATTAATGCTTTCCCCCTATCCCAGTTCACCCTTGCTAGTTTTCGGGTAAGCCTGTGAGCATTCTGCCCCTGCGTATACTCTGTTATAACCCTGGCCCATTCACCTCGCTCACCATGTGCTCCTGTCTATGGCACTGGTGGTGTGCATAGAGCCAAATGGTAACAAAGCTCTGTTGTTATTCGATAATGTTTGAAAGGATTTAGAAAACAATGGTTGGCTGGTTTTATACAGAGGTTCGAGGGTTTTAACCACTCGACTGCCCAACAATTCGCCCTCACCTTTGACGGGTGGAGGGATAAAGTGGGTGACATACAACTTGAACTCAATGAAGAATTCATAAGCTATGCTACAAGGTTAGCAGCCACGGGCCAGCGGTGGTTCAAAAACTCCAAAGTCGATGAGGTGCTGTGGCCTTTGCTATTCGTATCACGAAAGGTTGTCTCCTATGATAAAGGTATGCCTATTTCCACCCTCAAACCCAAGTGGCATGATATTTTGGTAATAGTTAAATAGTTTGTGACCTGTGAAGGTCGGTATGGCTTGGTGTTTTTGTATCACCTCCGGTTGTTAATGCATTTCATGGGCTATCCTTTGAACATGCCACATTACTTCTTGCGTAGTCTTTACAAGATGTCAAAGAGGTTCAAATGAGAGAAGGCTGATAGTAGCTTGTTTCATCACGACTTAATTAGACTCATCGTCATCCACCATTTGAGCCTTCATGGCGATAATTGGCAAGCCTTTCTATCTCGAAATGGCTTTGTTAATCTAGGGTCTGTCCAAATTGACAAGGTTGTGGTCAGTGAGACTGTGGCTGGGCCGACCGTGCCATTTCATATCCTACTGCCCCCTGTTAAACCCTTAGATTGCCCCTACTTGGACCTACCCGATGTCATGGCTAACCCCTGTGTGAAGGATGATATTAAGGTGGTTAATAAACCCGCAAGGAAAGACAGAGGTGACAATGATGTCAACGGAAAAGGGAAGAAAAATGCTTGATTGATATCGAGACTTTCTTAGAACAAACCTAAGCCAAACGTCGACCAAACGCCCATAGTTCTGAGTGAAGACTCAGACTCCGATATCGAGCGTTTCCTAACTGAAGAGTACCCCTAGTCCCATGGCTTATGCTCCAAGCAACCCTATGACTATGTATCTAATTTGCTCCCGTGCCTAAAGAACAATCCTAATTACCCAGGAATCAAGCTACCCAATAAAACCCTTGGTGATTTAAACAAACCCTCGCCTGTGACATTAAACTCCGAGCAAACGTCATGCGTCCAGTGTAATGTATGGTTAGAGCATTATTACACCAACATTCCCCTGTTACAATCAAGGATCAAATCGTTAGAAGAACAAGTTACACTGCTGTCGAAAGAAAGAGACATGCTTCAGGCTAATGAGAAGAAACAAAAAACCATCGGTTCGATCGTTTTCAGGAATGTCGAAGCGGAAACAGCCTTCGTCAATTCCAAATTATCATGACCGAGTTGTTTTCTGATTATCCAGGTATGAGTTTCAATATTAATTTCATTTTATGAGTTGTTTGAATTAATATAATGAATTGGGTTTTGGGTTTCGATTTGCTCTGTTCATTAATCGAAATGATTCTGTCATAGTTTGATTATAAAAAATGGTTATGTTGTGGATCCTGTACAGTAGCTTCATTTTGCTAAAATCGAATGTAGTTATGATTTGGTTATGCGATTTTTTCGTGCCCATTTTAGTATAAGTGATTGATTGGTTTTTGATTCGATTTGGTTTGTTTTTGAATCAATTCTGTTCGATAGTCGATTTGGTTTGATTTCGATTGGTTTAGTTTGTTCCTAATAGTCTCAAAAAAACCATGTTGACTTCAATTAACCAGGAACGACTCTGTTTCGTAATAAATAAATTTTCTAGTTTGAATTTTGATCACATTCGACCTGTGCAAAGCATCTATTTCCTAAAATCGTGGAGCTGTGTTGATTCATAATGATTGTGTCGACCCCAAATTGTCTAGATTTGTTCCTGTTTGATTCGATTTGCAAATGGTTGTTGCATTCCACGATTAGCATTATCGTTTGTATATGATTGATATAGTTATATTCGTTTGGATTCGACAATAATCATGTTAATGGCTGAAGCGACATAAACTAATGCATACAAGATTTGTTTAACCGATTATAGTTTGTGTCGATTGCAATTGGTTAATGAAAATGATTTCATTACTGTCAAATTATCTAATGCGATTCTGTTTACTCCAAAATGGTGATAACAAATTGAACAGAGTGCATGTATCTCTGTTACCATTCGATTGACCATGATTTCGTTTGCTCTCAAATTAGCATAGAATTTTGTTTTGGATAATTCATTTGATTTTCAAATAGCAGTCAAATATTTGTTTAATAGTTTGAATTTGATTCTTTAAGTTTTGAATTGGTTTTGAAACGATTCTATGTTCAATTTAGACCAGCTACAGAATCGCCAGATTATGTAGCTAGTCATAAAAATTAGATTTTTGTCAATTTTATCAATAAAATATCCTCTTAACTTGTCTATTTTTGTCCTCTTTCAGGTACATATGAATTGCAATGATCAATTGGGCATGCTGTGGCAGTTTAGGAGATGTTTGTGTGATGTAGTTTTTATTTTTAAGTTGTTATATTGAGTCAGAAATAGAGACTTGGGATATTTTCCCAGATTTGTGTAAACTGTTTTGATAATTCCCACAGGGATGTTTTACCCATGTGGGAGGTCTTTAAATAATTGTTATTTTTTGTAATAATAATCATCATCACTATTGGGAGAACCAGATTATGGATTTATGATACAAACTGGGATGAAAGTTGATGTCTTGTAACAACTTTCGCTTTCAATATATCAAACTTTTGTTTCAAGTTTTCTGCATATCAGTTTGCAATTAATTATCGACTACTTTAGCTATCATAATTCATTGCATGTTGATGTGATTTGATTATATGTTGTCCATATCTGATCTCTCTTAGTTAAAAAATACAACGATCACTCTATTTCAATTTAATGAATACATGTTTATCTTTTTCATTAATTGAATTGTTTTGCACAAATTGTTGCACACAGATTTATCTAATTGTGATGGTTTGTAAATCATAAAATTGTTGTTATATTTTATGTCTTGTTTGTCCCGTCGTTTATATTTGAAGAGCACAGCTACTTCTTATTTATGAGAAGCTCATGGATAATCTGGTGCGGGTTTCCTCCCACCGAACAACTGAATCAACTATTATACACAGGACAAACCTGAAGCGTTACTTCAAGTCAGTTTGCTATATGTTGTTTAATAGTTAATTTATTAGTGTTATTTAAGTAGTTTAGATAGATATATACATAGTTAATATTCTTAGTTAGAATTATCATTTTAGTTGCTTAGCTTAGATAGTTTTTCAGTTTATTTCTTTCTCATAAAATTATAAAAATAAAAAAACAATAGTTTCGCTGTCTTTGGAAAATTTACAAATGATTTTTGCAAGTTTTCATGTAAATCTGTAATTTGTAAATATTGTACATTTGTGATTAAGATTTAATTTTGTTGATAGTTGAATGTTAAATTTTGTAGAGTTATTATAGTATTAGATAGTAAATTGTATATATTCATAGTTTAGATTTGTTTATTAGTTTGTTTTAATTAGATTAGTTCATTTAGAGTAGTTTCCTTTTGTTTTTCTAGGACTTAGATCGGCTAACAAAGCCGCTAAACCCGTCAGGGTGGGTTATCCCAAACGACTTGGGTTATTTAGACAACCCCGGACCGGATCCACTCTTCCAATTGACGGATGGTCAATTTCGCTCGTCAACACATTAAAATAAGTTTACGAGGCAGGAGGCAACACAAACTCTCCTTATGTTTGGAAGAATAAACAAATGGAGGAGGACACAACTCAATGTAACGGGAACAACTTCTTAAGGTCATATTAAATGCCAGGGTTTGACAAACAAACTGAAAGATGTGCTTTATCCAAGGGTGACTCATTGTGCTGCCAATACAAAGAAAATACTTTTCCCTTCCTCTTTTTGGGGTATATTTGATTTTTTTTTTCTTTTTCAATAATTTTGGAAAAATAATAAAAGAATGCTACGTTACAAAGGAGGAATCGAGTGTCGCAAACATACTAGTTCCAAGAGCATAGAACACAGGGATGCTCTGGGAAAAGGGACATATGCAAGAAAAGGACACTCAGGAAAAATCATCCAGGGGCCAAAGGTGTCAAGACACAGAGGCAAAGTGCTACAGTGCTTGCATATAAGGCGTGCTTTAGATGGTTCAGTTGAGAGAAACATGGAGCCAACATTAGGCCAAAGACGCGGGTATGCAAATGCGATTAATAAGACACACAATTCTAACATCCTTCGATGTTAGTTTAACGAGCCAAGAGAAGATAAGCTCGAGGGTTTTTCATATTTAGGGAGTCTGAAAAAATGTAAAAGGAGACTCCATTGGGGTACCTTTTTCAAAGGTAGTCTAGTCGGTTCGAAAAATGGGTAAATTAGCACCAAAAAGACATCTATTCAAAACCATTTTAACGAGTGTGATAAAGACAAGATCACTCAGCCATTTTTTCATTTTTAAGGAGTCTGAAAAAATATTAACTATGGACTTCGTCAGGGGTGTTCTTTTGGACCATTTTAATGAGTGTGAAAGAATAAGGTCACTTGACGATCTTATCAATTTTAGGGAGTCTTAAAAGAGATTAACTATGGACTCCATGGGGGTTCCTTTTTCATACATTTAGTCCCTCAGGCCCGAAAAAGGGTTAAAATGATACCCGAGGGTACTCTTCTAGAGATCCGAGGCCTTTAGAGTATACCTTTGTTCGTACAGTTGACTATCCAGATCGAAAAAGGAGTAAACTACCACCAGACAGACATGCCTTCAAATTTTATTTTAGCGAGCGTGAAGGTCAACAACATTGCTCGACAATATTTTCATGTTTAGAGGGTCTGAAAAGGGATTAAAAGAAGACACGTTGGGGGCTACGACTCAGGTATGAAACTGCTTCAGGAAGAGCTCACTGTTAGGCTCAGACCAAGAGTCTCTTCAATAGCCAACTTGGAAAGTCTCCCAAAAGGGAAGAAAACACAAACCATGGTGTAAGTCCTTCCTCGGTATAGAAACCATAGTCATGGCTTCAAGGATAGCCTCATCTGAAGGTAATTCAAAATCTGAGAAATCACGCAAACAACGGTCGACAGTCCCAAAGGGTTAAGTAAAATGACCATACTCCATATGACGATGGAGGTTCTGGCTAGGGCTGGTGGGTCTATCAGTGAAGAATCATAAGCAAGAGGGCTTGAGGATCTAAAAACAATGAGATTAGACTCAAAAGGATACTCAAGCTCACTTGGACTAAGAGGGGGAAACAAGGGCTCCCATGCCCCCCATTTGATAAACCAATGGATCAATTTCTAGGACTAAGTCTCGGGAAGGCCAACATGATTTCACAAGTTCCTACTCAGAATAAATTGAACATCGAGGATAATATGCCACATAATTAACCCGTGGCGGGGTAGAGTCTACATGAACTCTAGGAACATATAAATGGGTAGTCTAAAATAATGACGAATTAGGATGGTGATTATCAGATGCTAGCTGGTTGATAGGGAAATGCATCACCTGGAAGAGTGTAGACACCATAACATTCATAGCATATACATAATCACGCCCGAGAAGAATATTGAAATCTAACCAGCCTTGCACCACTATAACATCAACAAGGACAATATTCCCACCTAAAGATATAGGTAACTGAGGAAGAACCCCCAAATATTCACTAGGACATTTGTCAAAAGCCAACAACTCATGCAAAGAAGACACAAGATTGGGAGATGACTTTCCAAACCGAGGAGGATAAAATACTTGCCGAGGCTCCCTCATCCACAATACATCGATAAATGTTTGTTGAATTAACTTCAAACCTTATTTGAAAAGGTGTGGCAGACGGAAGATGAGGCTCAACAAGGTCATTCCAATCAATGGAAACCATCCTAGGACTTGGAGGGGGTGTTCTCGGAACGAGCGGAATGCCCTCTTGTTCTGAAAGTATTGAACCGGAAATGTTAAAAACATAGTTGGTAGACACATCACTCCCAAAAAGAAGAGTGGGATCATCCGATGACTGCATCGGCATGACCACTTTCACAACCAATGGTTGAATAGGCTGCGGGACTACATGGTCTAAAGGCACCTCACCCCCCAAAAGAGGAGTGGGATCAACCGATGAATGCATCGGCATGACCACTTTCGCAACCAATGGATGAATAGGCTATGAGACTACATGGTCTACATGCACCTCACCCCCCAAAAGAGGAGTGGGATCAGCCGATGACTGCATTGTCATGACCATTTTCTCAACCAATGGATGAATAGGCTAAGAGACTACAAGGTCTAAAGGCACCTCACCCCCCAAAAGGGGAGTGGGATAATCTGATGACTGCATCGGCATGACCACTTTCACAACCAATGTCTGAATAGGTTGAGAGACTACAAGGTCTAAAGGCACCTCACCCCCCAAAAGAGGAGTGGGATCAGCCAATGACTGCATTGGCATGACCACTTTCGCAAGCAATGGATGAATAGGCTGCGAGACTACATGATCTAAAGGAACCTCACCCCCCAAAAGAGGAGTGGGATCAACCGATGACTACATAAGCATGACCACTTTCTCAACCAAAGGTTGAATAGACTATGCGGAAACCTGAGAAGACTCAGAATCAGAAGAGCTTGTAGACAGGGACCACAATCTTTGTACCTCTGGAATGCCAGGGCACAAATGAGTAAGGTGATCTCCCTTGCAAAGCTTACAAGGGAACTTAGGCTTACGTCCTATCCGTATAGGTTTCTCAACAGAACCAATGCCCTCGGCATGACTGGAAGTGGCTGGTTGCACATATCCAACATGGCTTGCAGAGGTTAGTGATGGGTCAATAACATGACTCATAGAGGCTACAAACTTATTTCCAGTATGACTAGCAGGGTCTGGACATTTTCCCCCAGCATGACTTGCAGAGGGTGGGTGATTGCCTCCATCATAACTTGCAGAGGTTGGGTGCTAATCTTTAACATGAATTGTATAGGTTGTCGACCTATCTCCAACATGACTCGTAGAGGTTGGTGATTTCTTCTTCCTATTCTTCCTCTTTCTATTTCGTTTAGACTTCCGGTTACTAGTAACTGTACTTTCACCAGAGGTGGGAGAAGGAGGAGGAGAAGACCTTTTTGATGAAGAAACATCAACAGGGTGCCCATGACATAAAGTTCTTAACTGAGAATCATCAAGAGCCTTTGGGACATTTGGAATGGTACCCAACCAAACCAGTGATCCCACATTCAACCTAAGAATGTACAAAGTGGCCATCAAAGGGACACCAACATTTCCAAAGTAAGGAAAAGCACAAGAATCCCCTTACGAAGGGGTTCCTTGGTTGGTATCATCGGGAAATTTAGCCATCAATATATTATGCACAGGTTCTCCCTTTGTAGGATCATTCAAGTCCATAAAAGTCTCACACACTGACTCTGAAGAAAAAGTGTTATCAAAACAACGCCTATAAAGAGGTGGCTCCACGTTTCTAAGCAGAAGACTGAAAAGTCCTCTCAACCGGCGGAGTGGGCGGTCTACCAATCTAGGTCAGAGAACCAAATCCACAAATGAATAACTCACTATGGAAAACTCGGGAGCATAGAGCACACACTAAAAGTTCCTAAAGGAAAATCAAGAAAATGACTAACTAGTTGGAAGAATAGTTACACCAACCAAGACTAGAGAAACTCACCGATGCAAGTGCAACTCGAAAATGGAAGCACCTTCCATGTATACTCTGCAAATCATGGCCCGATGTCTGTCCTAGGTACCGTGGTATACCCCTGCAGTCACCTGTGTATGTTACTAGAAAGGTAGGCAACTAGGTTGCCAGCGCGCAAACAATCACCAGGCGGGTACAGTCGATAGTCGGGTAGACCACAATGAGCAGGGTATCAAGCACGAAACTTGCCAAGGGTATTGAAAGAAAGTGGTTGAGAAGACAATTGAGGACCTCAAATGGATTCGAGACCCATAAAGCTCCATGGAAAATGCAATCAATGGAATTCCAAGACAAGCCCTCTATATGTGTTCACTACGATTGGTCTAGATTTGGAGGGGTTATCTCCACTACCTTTC
>ML857282.1:0-27094 GCA_009831015.1 Picea engelmannii | reverse complement strand
TGGTTTTTTGTTTCTTCTCATTAGCCTGAAGCATGTCTCTTTCTTTCGACAGCAGTGTAACTTGTTCTTCTAACGATTTGATCCTTGATTGTAACAGGGGAATGTTGGTGTAATAATGCTCTAACCATACATTACACTGGACGCATGACGTTTGCTCGGAGTTTAATGTCACAGGCGAGGGTTTGTTTAAATCACCAAGGGTTTTATTGGGTAGCTTGATTCCTGGGTAATTAGGATTGTTCTTTAGGCACGGGAGCAAATTAGATACATAGTCATAGGGTTGCTTGGAGCATAAGCCATGGGACTAGGGGTACTCTTCAGTTAGGAAACGCTCGATATCGGAGTCTGAGTCTTCACTCAGAACTATGGGCGTTTGGTCGACGTTTGGCTTAGGTTTGTTCTAAGAAAGTCTCGATATCAATCAAGCATTTTTCTTCCCTTTTCCGTTGACATCATTGTCACCTCTGTCTTTCCTTGCGGGTTTATTAACCACCTTAATATCATCCTTCACACAGGGGTTAGCCATGACATCGGGTAGGTCCAAGTAGGGGCAATCTAAGGGTTTAACAGGGGGCAGTAGGATATGAAATGGCACGGTCGGCCCAGCCACAGTCTCACTGACCACAACCTTGTCAATTTGGACAGACCCTAGATTAACAAAGCCATTTCGAGATAGAAAGGCTTGCCAATTATCGCCATGAAGGCTCAAATGGTGGATGACGATGAGTCTAATTAAGTCGTGATGAAACAAGCTACTATCAGCCTTCTCTCATTTGAACCTCTTTGACATCTTGTAAAGACTACGCAAGAAGTAATGTGGCATGTTCAAAGGATAGCCCATGAAATGCATTAACAACCGGAGGTGATACAAAAACACCAAGCCATACCGACCTTCACAGGTCACAAACTATTTAACTATTACCAAAATATCATGCCACTTGGGTTTGAGGGTGGAAATAGGCATACCTTTATCATAGGAGACAACCTTTCGTGATACGAATAGCAAAGGCCACAGCACCTCATCGACTTTGGAGTTTTTGAACCACCGCTGGCCCGTGGCTGCTAACCTTGTAGCATAGCTTATGAATTCTTCATTGAGTTCAAGTTGTATGTCACCCACTTTATCCCTCCACCCGTCAAAGGTGAGGGCGAATTGTTGGGCAGTCGAGTGGTTAAAACCCTCGAACCTCTGTATAAAACCAGCCAACCATTGTTTTCTAAATCCTTTCAAACATTATCGAATAACAACAGAGCTTTGTTACCATTTGGCTCTATGCACACCACCAGTGCCATAGACAGGAGCACATGGTGAGCGAGGTGAATGGGCCAGGGTTATAACAGAGTATACGCAGGGGCAGAATGCTCACAGGCTTACCCGAAAACTAGCAAGGGTGAACTGGGATAGGGGGAAAGCATTAATTACAGAACGTGCGAGGGTGGTGGAGCTATTTTGGCACATGCAAAATAGTCATATACCATAGTACAACCGTCGGCGCATACAACGATTCAAACCACTATGCATATGTTAAAAAACTATGTCATTCAATCAATGAAACCTCATGGTAAATCGACCAAACATTTGCGCAAGCAATAATATCAACATAGTTTTAAAACCAAAGCAATAATTTGAAATTACACCAAGGGTTCGATCATATGAAACATGTGTTGTGTGAAATGATTTATACTGAGGGTCTAACCATAACACCAATGTGTTTTCATGAAATCAATGTGTCAAGGTAATCGATGAAAGACCATACAAATCAAACCACCAATGCATCACAAACTCGATCAAAAGAATATCATTACAGTATTGTAGAACGAAATCATATTAACAAATAAAGAATGCCAAAAGAATAAGGATCTTGGAGTCTTGTCAATTTTATAACGATAAGTAAATTGGAAACGCAATGAGCATATAAACAAGAGCGATCATAACAATCCAGTGACGTTTTTAATGTGACTTCAAAATCAAAATTTTCACGCTTGCAGTTGTGAAAAGGAGAACCAAGGTAATTGAGAAAACGCATGAAACAATAGTGTCATTTTACTCAAGGATTGCGACAAAAATCAAAGTTTGCAAAACTCTGGTGTAGGCAACTTATAAGGACAGTATAAAAATGCGAATTGGCTGCCAACATAATGCCATGCTTCCTGAGTCTCATCTTTTGTCATGCTATTATCCAAGGGAATTTTTTATAATCCTGAGTCAGCCCCTCTGCAGTTTGTCTCTTTCCCTCATGCCCGACCATCCTCAAATTCCAATCAAGTCTTTGTTCAAAATCAATGAAGCCTTTAGTCTGATCATCAAGATTCTCTAGTCCATGACCGATCAGCCATCGAAGACCTCTGGGTAGTGAATTCGTACACTCATATTACACTCCTACTCGAGTTTTGAATATTTTGAAGTTGTTGCTCGAGCTTTGAAGACCTCATCTCCAGCCATCAGGCCTTATCAGCTTCTAGAAGATGGATACTCTACAAGTATATCTTTTTGATTTCGAGATGTAGCTCCATTGTGTATTGCTCGCGACTACACTTTATATATTTATATGACATAGATCTATGGTGTATTTGATTGGTAGCCATGATTTTATTTCATCCTGAGCATGGGTATGCCCACCTCGGTGAGACAATTATTATTTTGCAGAAGGCACCTCCAGATTTCTAGTCCTTGGGCTCACTTGTTTGGAACATTGGTGAAGATTGTTAATGTATTTTTGCCAACAGATGATTTTTTGACCTCACACATTAGGGGGCATCTGTTATAACCCTAATTTTCACCAGACATGCTTACCTGGCATCAGACCATCTCATATTCCTTCTTTGCCAAAACACTATTGAACAACTCTTCTTAAAAAACCCTTTTATAAAGGCCCATGCACCCTGCTCCATTACTGCACATGTGTACATGCTTGCTGACCCAAGACAGCCTGCGTGTACCTACAAAAGCATGAAAAAAGGAAAGTTGTTGATGGAACACCCAGCTTTGGGTAAGTTAACTAAACCTTTCGACCATGCATGGTCGGTCATTCGACCAAATACCTAGCTCCTTCTAACCTATAAAAGAATGGGTAAGGGTCCCATTTGAAAAGAGGAGAATCATAGTGAAGAAACTAGACCTGATTGAGCATTCCCTTTGTCCCAACATTTATCCATCCTTGTGCAAAAGGAAGTATAGAGCAAAGAAGTTGGAAGACAGTGGAAGAAGAGCCCAGGACTAGGATCGAGGAGCAGGAGACGACTTTATCATTGTAACGTATCATTGTGAATTTAATAAAAGAATTTATTTTCCCATCCCACCATATGAGATGGTCATTATTGGAATATTGATTGTATGATTGATTAAATCTCTAACCCGTTAGTGCATAGATCAAATGCATGTGGAGTTATTTTCTTGTCTTTAGTGAATGCAGGTCATCATTGGGAGCAGAGTTGCAGTCAAAGAACGACCAAGCACGAAAAGAGATCGACATCAAACTCGAAGAATAAGGTACATCAACTTAATCTCTTGAGCCTTGTATTTACATATAAGTAATGGGGGTCTAGGCATGGGATCATGGTAAAAATTAATAATCTTTATTTCATTTCTGCATGCATGATAAAACCCTTAGTGTTAGTCCGTAGGAGGGATTTCCCATCCACAACAGGCTGACTAGCATAGGTTCTTCATTCAATTCCCTTTTGATTTGGCCAAAAGAACTCCTGGATGCAGCAGTCCATTTCACTTCGTTCCCTTTTTTAAGCATGGATGTAATGTTCTTAACCAAATCAGTAAAATTAGAAATGAACCTCCTCATAAAGTTGATTTTAATAAGAAATATTGAATCTCTTTCTTAGATCTGGGAAAAGATAAGGCATGGATGGCCTCTACTTTGCTTAGATCAATTCTTACCCCTTCTGCTGACACAATATGCCCCACTAATTTACCCTCTTCCATAGAAAACAAGGATTTCTTAGGATTGAGAGAGAGACCAAACATTCTAAACTTCAAGAAGACTTTCTTCAGATGATGAAAATTCTCTTTATCATACCTTGAGAATATTGTAATGTCATCTAGATAGATGACTACAAATTTTTACCCTTTCCCCAATGAAGGCAATGTCCATGGCTCGCTGGAAGGTTTCTCCTGCATTCATCAATCCAAAGGGAATTTTAGCATACATGAATGTTCCCCAAGGAGTGGTGAAAGTTTTCTTCTCTCTATCTTCAAGAATGACAGAGATCTGATTGTAGCAAGAGAAGCCATCAATCATAGCCATCTTGGATGAACCAGTCACACTTTGCAAAATGTGATCCATCTTCGGAAAGGGGTAGTTATCCTTTTTGGAGCTCCTTCTCAAATTTATGAAAACAACACACAATCTGATTTCCCCATTTTTCTTCCTCACATGCACCACGTTAGCCACCCATTCTGAATATCTCAAAGGAAGGATGATCTGGGCATCCAGCATCTTCTTTACTTCCCTTTCCATAATAGGCAGCAGCATGGGGTTTATTTGTTTGAGTTTCTGCCTGAAATATTTTGCCTCTTCTTTCAAAGGGATTTTATGTTCCATGATGTTTTTGTCATATGTTATTAAGTATTCATATTTCCAAGAAAAAACATTAACAAATTCCCTCAAAATATTGACATACTCAACCCTTTTCTCCTTTGATAGACTGCTAGACAATTTAACATACTTGGGATCCTCCTCTATTCTTAAATTGCATTTAGTCACATCAACCTCCTCAGTTAAACCTTTAAACTTTACAACAACATCATTTCTGTCAAACAATCTCTCCAAGGGGACAAGTCCCTTTGGAATATGGTTACTAGGCAACAAAACAATATGATGGTCAGCAATTTTATAAAGAAAAACATCAGCATGAGGGATTTCTTTAGAATCCTAATCCTGATCAATATGCAAATCAGAAAATTCATCCACAGTCTCAAGAAACTTTTTAATCTCAATATCATTTGCAAATACCTTCCAATGTTTTACATTGTCAGGAATAGAGGGTCTATACTTTACTTCCACATCATACTTGAGTTTGGGGCACAAAGGGACTTTGAAATTACTTGCTGAGATAGCCAAGGAATATTCCATAGTGTTTTCCTCTCTTGGAACAAATGAGATATTAAAATCCAAGAAGAAACTATCAATCATATCCCAGACTTCATTTTTGTAGTCCCTTAACCTGGGGTGCTTGTCCTAATACATATTTCTGACTTGATGAAAAATCAACTCAACGTCTCCAAAAACTACTAGTTCCTCAATCTTCATGTCTTTGGCATCTCTCAAACCCAAAACAAGATCCTTATATTCTGCCACATTGTTTGTTGTTTCAAATTAAAGCTTGTAAGAAAGGGATATGGTCTCTTGGGCAGGAGAAATGAAGACTACCCCAGCACCAGCACTTTCTCGAGAAGAGGCTCCATCAAAAAAAAAATCCAAACAGAGGTATTGGGAGGAGGGTTTCCACAAGAGGTGATGGGTTACTTTCTGATGTCAATAGGTGTTTGAGGAGCATCAACGAATTTTAGCATGTTGGTTCATAAATCATTATCAACTACAAAAATGGGGTGAATGGTCAGATTTTGCTTCATCGCTGATGATGTAAGGGAGTTGTGATTCCCTATAAATCCTTCTATGTTCCCCCCCAAACACAGGAATAGTGGCATATGAAAGATCCATCTACAAAGTTCCCCCCGGTATTTTGATACAAGATCTAGACAAGATCATCCCAAACTTAGGGGGAACATCAGCCAGACAATATCCATGACCACACTTTTCATTGGCAACTAGAACAAGGAAACAACCAGGTCTTTAATAACCCCGAGGCACTTCACCTTCCTGGAATCAAATGAGTACAGGTCATGGTAGGTTTTTGTAACCTCCAACCCAAGCTCCTCCATGACAATCTTAGTCATGATATTGTGAGATGATGCTAAATCCATCAAGCAGTTGTGCAGCACTTTATCATGAATGGTCAATGATGTATATAAAGGAGGGGAGGAATCATCCCAATCCTCTACCAAAGGCCCCAGTATGACAGTTGGTTTTTCATCTTAGAGGTTTACTGAGTCTGTGGTATGAGATGAAGTTTCAAGCTACAACATTTTGGAAAGGTACCTTTCGAAGTCCTCATTCTTGACTAACTCTGAAAAAGGTACAAGGATTTTAATCTTTTGAATCTTGTTCTCAAAGATAAAAGAGGAGGGAGGCTTCAGAATCTCCTTCACTTCTCAGATAGGATTCTCAACCACTGGTTGAGGGTTTTGTGCCTCTTTTTATTTACTACTACTTGCCACATCCTTGGAATATTTCATTGTTCTAGTAGGTTGATCAGGAATATCAGGGTCTCCATATTTCTTCTTCGACCTTAGGTTGTATCTATTTGAATTGCCACTGGTCCTTTTCTCTTTTCTCAGCTCATTTAGTTTCCTGTCCATGAGAGCCTCTTCATATAAATATTGAGTTAAATGAGAAGATGAAGAGGTGTCACCAAGACAATGGATTTCAGGATCAGCTTCTTCTTCCTCTCCTTCTTCATCAATAACTAGGTTATTTTGCAGAGCGGCTTGGATTTTTTTGTCATCCCTATCTCTATTTCTTTGATCTCTCTGGATGATCTAAGGGGAATTATTTGGTCTTCTGAAGTTACCCCTATTATCATCATTCTGGGGGTTCCTATAGCTCTTCCTTCCTTCAAATTTCAATTTCTCCATTTTCTATAGCGAGAAAACCCCCCTATGGACTACACTAGGGTTCAACATGTAGGCAGATATAACCATCTAAAATTCTCCTACTTTTTAACAACTACCCCGAATATACCCCACATTGATGCATAAAATACAAAGTAAAAAGATCTAGTAACTCTACCTTAAACTCTATGTTCGGTGTCGATCCTTTTGCGTTCAATTGCTCCACTGACTACAAGTCTCCTCCCAAGGTTGACCTGCATTCATGAACAGTCAAACAAGGAACTACGAACATGCATCTTATATATGAATTAGTGGGTTCTATGTCATAATAAAACATAAATCAAACATAAATATTGAACACATCATATTGCGTCACAGAAAAAGTATTCCTTTTATTGATATCACAAAGTTTACTTACAATGAGATCGGTGACTGCTCCTCGAATCTGGTCTGGGATCCTCTTCACCAAGCTCCAACTACGCTTTCATGTATCTTTCTCCTCTCACACTCTCTCTAGGGAATGGAATGGTCTTATAATGGAGGGAAAAGGAAAGAATGGGAAATTATGGCACAAAACTCACAAGGTGGTTGCAAATTCTTGGGGCAAGGAGGGGATGTGAAACGGGCAGAGTTTCACTGTTTTTATGCTTCTCTTTGGATGAGACCCCAACACTTCCTTTTATATGACAAAAAAATGGTTATTCAGTTGGGTGACAGGCTATAGGTGGTGGGAAAGTTGGGAAACTACCTAATAGCCCATAATCTCAACAAATTCCTTGCAACGTTTTAAGTTTTACAACATTTGTGGGTATACGTGAGATGTAATGGTGCAGATACCATACGTACATGAGCTGTAGTGGTGTAGAAAGCGTGTGTACATGGGAATTAGTCATGCAAGGCACGTGCATCTTCAAAAATATGGTTTTTAAGAAGAGTTTCTCATTGATGGCCTGGAAAAAATTTAAATTAAGAGGGCCTAGTGCCACGTATGCATGTATGGTGAAATTTATGGTTATAAAATATGCCCCCTAATGTGTGAGGTCAGAAGAGCATATGATGGCTGAAATACATTACAAATCTTCACCAACATACAAAGCGAGTGAGCTTGAGACCAGAGTTCAGGAGGTGCCATCTGTAAAAATAATAATTTTCTCACCGAGGCGGGAATACCCATCCTCGAGATGAAATGAATCATGGTTTCCAATCAAATACACTGTAGATCAATGTCATATAACTATATAAAGTAAAGTTGCAAGCAATACACAGCGGATATACATCTCAAAATCAAATATATACATGTATAGTATCCATCTTCAAGAAGCCAATGACGCCTGATGGCTAGAGATGAGGCCTTCAAAGCTCAAGAAATAACTTCAAGATCTTCAAAACTCAGGTAGGAGTGTAATCTGAGTTTACAAATTCACTTCCCAGAGGTCTTTGATGGCTCGTCGGGAACAGACAAGAGGATCTCAGTGATCAGGTAGAGAACTTCATTGATTTTGAACAAGGATTTGATTAGACCTTTGGGCATGGTCGAGCATGAGGAAAGAGACAAACTGTATAAAGGCAAACTCAAGTTGGGTAAAACTTCCCTTGGACAATAGCACGACAAATTATCAGACTCACATAGCATGATATTGACATAAGTTTGCAATGCAAGAGGCAATGCAAACTCTCCATGTGTTTGGAAGAATAACCAAACGGAGGAGGACACATATCTATGTAGAGAAACAGCTTCCTAGGGTCATATTAAATCCCAAATCTTGACAAACAAATGGAAGGATGTGCTCTGTCCAAGGGTGACTCATTTTTCTTCCATAAAAATAAAATATTTTTCTCATCCTCTTTTTGGGGTATATTTGATTTTTTTATCTTTTTCAATATTTTTGAAGAGCTTGAAAAAGAATAAAATAATTCTACCTTACAAAGTAGAAACTAGTGTCGCAAGCATACTAGTTCCAAGTGGAAGGAACACACTAATTCTCGGATCCAGGAGACATGTGTAGGAAAAGGACACTTGGGAAAATTCCTCCATGTGTCAAGGTGTCAAGACGCAGAGGCAAAGTGCTACAAGGCTTTCGTATAAGGCATGCTTCAAAGTTTCAGTTGAGAGCAACATGGATCCGACATTAGGCCAAAGACGCGGGGATGAAAATGCAATTAATAAGACATGATGAAACCCCCTTGAATGTGTTTTTCAAGAGCCCAGAGAAGGTAAGCTCGGTGGTTTTCGATTTTTAGAGAGTCTGAAGAAGCATAAAATAAGACTCCATTGGGGTACCTTTTTTGAAGGTAGTCTAGTCATTTCTAAAAAGGGATATACTAGCAATGAAAATACGTCTATTCAAAACCATTTTAACGAGGGTGACAAAGACAAGATCACTTGGAAATTTTTTCAATGTTAAGGAGTATGAAAAGATCTTTACTATGGACTCACAGCCTTTTGCTAGATTTAGTCCCCTTACTGCGAAAAAGTATAAACTTTACTTAGGAGAACTCTCTTGGCGAGACGAATCTCTCGAGGTGTACCTTCTTCCTCCTTAATATACAGGATGGAAAAAGGGGTAAACTCTTTCCAACAGATTTTTTACAAAACTAATTAACGAGTGTGAAAGAATAAGCTCACTCGACAATCTTTTCAATTCTAAGGAGTCTGAAAAGAGATTAACTATGGACTCCATAGGGGATGTTCTTCTAGACCGTTTTAATGAGTTTGAAGGAATAAGATCACTTGGAAATATTTTCAATTTTAGGGAGTCTGAAAAGATCTTAATTATGGACTCTGTGGGGGTTCCTTTTTCATAAATTTAGTCCCTCAAGCCCGAAAAAGGGTTAAACGTATACCTGAGAATACTCTTCTAGCGAACCGAAGTTCCTAGAGCGTACCTTTCTTCGTAAAATTGACCATCCGAACCGAAAAAGGGGTAAACTACCACCGGACAGACGTGCCTTCAAGTTTTATTTTGGTGAGCGTGAAGGACAACAAGATCGCTCGAAAATATTTTCATGTTTAGAGAGTCTGAAAAGGGATTAAAGACCACTCATTTTCTGTGAGTCCCAAGAGTGAGGCCAAGAGTGATGACATATCAAATGTATGAGGCTCAATATCTAAATAAAGACAAGAATAACAAGGACTCCCAAGCCTAAATTCATTAATGATAGCATGGACACCAAAATGAAATGAGGATCTACCTAGGGCATCCATGTAGAGGTAGGCTATACCACCAAATTATGACACTTCTAAAGAAACAATAATGGTTCTGTGTCGCAATTCGGTGGGTTCGATCCTATGGAAAAGAGGAAAAGACAACAAGATGAAAAAAGTGGAGTTGGAATCCTAACTTAAATCAAAAAAGTTGGAAAAATGTCTTTTACCAAAGAATCTTTAAAAGTGGCCCATCTCCCAAAACATTTTCCAAACCAAAAGTGAAATGTATTGTAACATCCAATGAGAAACTCAAGAACCACACTAAATGATTTTCAATCCAGAAAAAATGACAAAAGGGTTCAAAAAATGACAAAAGGGGCCAAAAAAGTCTATAAATAGAAGCTGGCAGCTCATTATCACCATTGCAAATTTAAAATTGACCAAAAATCCAAAAAGACCCCATTTCTAAAAGAGTTGATTCTGAGATATTCAAAGGACAAAACGAACTTTCGCTTAGACAAAAAGTAAGTACAAATCAACCCCTCTTGCATTTCAATACCTTGTTTTTGCATTTATTTTAGTTTTGGGGGGGGCGCTCACTCCTAAAAGGGGGTGGCCCTACGGGTACGTGGGTTGTCCAAGGACAACCCGAGGGAAGAAAACAATCTTCCTATGTGAATACGTGATTGTGTCCAATACAACCCACGTACACCCTCAAGAACATGGAAAAATTGAAAGTACAAGAGATAACTCCCCTTTGAACTTATCATTTGATAGGATGTATGTCCACTGGAGAGAGAGGTAGCAAGAAGACATAGATATCTTGGTCGATGAGGACCCTACAACTATGGCCGCATTGAGACAAAGCGGTTTGTGGAAGTTCTTTCGGTGTCCATTCATGAGGGCACACTGCCACACCCATGATGTTGAATGCCTTGGTGGACTATTGGCACCCCGATGTTGATGCGTTCATGCTTGAGGGGAATTCATTGACTCCAATGACTAAAGACATTTACTTTCTCAATGGCCTCTCAAGGAGAGGTGAACCAGTCAACTTGCATGATTTTCCCCCTGGGCCCCACAACATTATTGAGTTGATCCAACTACATTGCGAGGTTGGCACTGATAAAGTAGGTTCTTAGATGTCAATCCACAAGATCACCAACCTATCACTGAAAGTGATAGTTTTACTTATTTGGAATATCACTGGATCCATGGCCTTACATTAGGCCTCTCGTGCACACATGCATTGTGCGGTGCTTAAATGCATGAATATTCGACTAGAGCATGACCATGCTAGACTACATGAAGAGACAACTCACCGAGTGTCGTGGTCAAAGTAACAAAAACTTCAGATTTGGGACCATTTTGTGCTCGTTCTTCTTCGAGAGGCTGCCCAGTCTTAGTCCACGAGAGACAGTGTGAGGGAATCTGGCCTCGTTGCCAGTAGTGTGTAGATGGGCAACGTTGTTGTTATGAAAGGGGAGAGGGAGGACCATAGAGGCCTTCGATGATACATTTTTTGACTGGTGGGCACGGAAAATTTCAGTGATAGAGGACTACCCCTACGTCAAGATCAACGTTTCTAGGGACCTAGACATGCCCGTACCTCCTGGAGCTGAGCGAGGAGAGATACGTATGTTTGTTTTTTAATTTATTTTATTTTTATTTTATTTTTATATATATCATTTTTATGTGTACCAGAGTCTCTAACAACTATGTATATGTTATGTGTATATGTGGGGCCAGTGCGTCCATTAGACTTCATGAGGACCAGTCGATGTCCTCGACTAGAGGCGATACTAGCCGAAGTTTTCAGACTAGCAGCAGCAACAGTATCAGGGGGACCTCTAGCCAAAGAGGCTAAGAGAGTTTTTAGACAGGTGGAGCGAAACCTCACCGTGCTCACTCATGTAGTTCCCATGGCCAAGATTGAGGATCTCCCACCATTGATGCAGCCTCACATAGTTGGGGTGCCACGGACCTGGGTCCAACTCTTCCGGCGTTTGGCAAATGTCATTGTTCACTATGGCAGGGCCAACAGACCCTGTGCTTAGCTAGAATGGACTACTTATGTGCTGAGGGAACTCTTTGTATGTATTTTAGGGAATAATCCCCGTGATGTGTACTGGACATATTATTGTTTTAGGCTCTCATGCCCACCTATGTACTCTGAGATGTTTTGATATATATGTGTGTGTGTGTGTGTGTGTGTGTGTGTGTGTGTGTGTGTGTATTTAGATCTTTTATATCTTATGGATCACATTTTTTTACAATGTATGTACATTTGTATGTATGTGCTTCTTTTATGTGTTTGCAATATGCCAATCTAATACATGATTAGCTAGAGTATATGTGATTTGATTTAATCTCCTAGGAACATGGATATATGTAATGTAATAAAACCATCGTTCTAAGAGACATACCTTAAGGAATTTTCGGTGTAGAGTAGGATCATAAATGCAGTAAACCCCATTTAATAGGAACACAACCAGCTGAGAATCTAAGTAGACCTAGAGGTGAGAGATACCATGAGACAAAGCATCACTAATGAACTCTATTATTGTGTTTTATTTGGATAAATTGTTTGTCGCATCACCTAAACAGATACCTCCAGAAGATAGCAACTGGCCTTGAGGCGTGAATATCACAAAAGTTGCGGAAGAAAGCCTCTGAGTGTGTTGGAAAGAACCATCTGTGAACCCAATGAACACCTCTAATTCACTTTACATATGCCATAGAAAAAAATATGACATAAATAACGACACATCCATAAAACAAAAAAACAAAAACTAATTGTATAAGAATTATACATATGTACAAGAAGTCACCCAAGGTGATCGACCTATGAGTAATACTTCTTGAGGTAGAGCCCATTTCTAGGCTCCGCCAAAGATTTTCCTTCACAGTCAACCAGATGATAAACACCCTTCTTTAAGACCTCTTTCACAATGAAAGGTTCAAACCACATGGGTTTGTACTTGCCTTCCCCCAGGGGATCCTTATCTTGGTCATAAACTAGGACAAGTTCGCCTTTGGAGAAAATTCGAGGACGAATGGACCAATCATATTGACACTTGAATTTTTTCTTATGAGCCTCATTAGCCAAGGCTACATCATGGCATTTCTCATCGAGAAGCTTGAGATATAATAAGCATTCCTCAAGTGGTGAAGTGTCTGGCAATAACTGTACTGCCAACTTTAAAGATGGGATTTGGCACTCTATTGGCAAGACTGCTTCCTGTTAGAATATAATGGATGTGCTCATTTTACCATTGACGATATCTCTATTGTAACCCAACCATAGGCTGAATCCACCCTCCAAGCACCTTAACCTTGATAGAGAATCACTCTGGAAGAAAACCCTAGGCTAGATAGCCAAACAAAAGGTAGTGCACCTTTCCCCAAGGATAGTGCACCAACAAGAGATGATCAGATAGTCCAAACCCTAACCAGGAGATAGTCCAAGCATAACTTCTAGCTACATCAGCTGAAACAGCAGCTCTCCTCCAAACCTGCGCAGAAATTGGGCAAATGCAGTGTGCACAAGTGTTCCTCTGCAATTCTGAGACTACCTACCAGAATGAGAAATGGCCTCATGTATTTATACTAATTCTAGCTAACTGCCTGGGCTGAATTCTCATTTTGGGTATCTGTCTGTTCAGTATATATTATTATTTCTAGCTGACTTCTTCTCTTGGAGGCTAATAACCTAATATAAATTATCTTCTTGAGCCGACAAGTATTTTAGGGTTATTATCCAACTCATTGGGGTTTCTTCTTGCTTCCCGGAGTATTCTATCCTTGTTAGGCTTACACGTGGAGGTAAATACCTCTCGTAGCTACCATAATATCAACACTTCCAACCTGTAAATGAGTTGAAAAGGTGAGAAGCCAGTTGCAATCTTTACAAACGTTCGGTAGGCCCACAACACCGAGCACAACATCAAATGTTAATTTGACTTGGTCGAATTGATCGTTCACTAAAAAATAGTCTTGAGGGAATTATTCAGAACTTCCACCTGACCATTCACTTGTGGGTAGTAGGGTGATGAATCCTCTTTCCTTGACCCAAGGTTTGATGTTAACTCGGACATAGTTTTGTTTTGAAAGTGACTGCCATGGTCAATGACAATCTCCTTCGAGATGTTGTACCTTGCTACAATCTAGTTAAAAATAAAGAGAGTTGTTGTTTCTCCATCAACTTTGAATGTTGGCATAGCCTCGACCCACTATTTTAAGTAGTATACTGCTATGATGATATAATGATGCCCCCTGGATGAAGTTGGGTGTCATGTAGTATAATCAATCCCCCACTTGGTGAAGGGACCAACTATAATGATGGGAAACATGGGAGCGAGGTGTGACCTCATCTTCTGAGAGAAGATCTAACATGGGTGGCACTTCTTGAATGATTCAATGCAATCCTTGATCAATGTCAGCCAAAAGTAACTAGCTCGTAGAATATTTTGAGTTGTTGCCAACCCAAAAAAATAACCACCACATGCTCCAATGTGGCATTCATTAAGAATGAGCTATGCTTCTTCATGACTAAGACACCAGCGAAGGATGCAATCTACACCCCAACGATACAAAGGTTCATCGAGAATGCGATAGATTTTCTCCTGATGGCATATACGTCAACGCTCATCGTAGCAAGCAGAGGCGGGGAACATCAAAGTTTGAAGATAGACTAGTATATCTCCATACCATGGGTCTGAATATGAAATCAGAAAAATATCTCCTTTAATCTGTGATTCTTCGGGTGTAACATCACCTGACTCAACTGGAAGTTCTGAGATAAGTTCCACAAAGACCAGTGACTTCTTAGATTTTGCAGAAACAAAATCCAAGTCAAATTCCTGGAGGATAACTATCGATCTATTGATATTTTTTCCAATTACACGTCAGGTCAACATGTATTGGAACGGATTCAAAACAGCAATGATGGTGGTCTTACAAAGAAAAATATAATGATGGAACCGTTGGACAACATGAACTGCTGCCAATGCAAGCTTCTCAATGTGGCAGTGGTTGAGTTCTGGTCCAACCAGGCCTCGACTCATGTAATAAATCAGATGCTCTTCAAGCAGATCTTCCTCTTGAGCTAAGACCATACCGATGGTCGACTCTATTGCGGCCAAGTACAATAATAAATATTTATTATAATTGGGTGGCCGAAGAAGAGGGGCAGACGTGAGGTTGCGTTTCAACTCTTCGAAAGAGCATTGAGTGGCTTCATCCCAATAGAAATTAACATCCTTGTTATCGGATAAATCAGTAGGTGTGGACACTAACAGATCTCCCTAGATCCACCTGGATATAGAACAAAAAAGGAGAGTACACGACTTTTTCCCTAAGTTGTAGTCATTGAATCTACTAATAAGGAGGAATGAGTGGCATACCCTTATATCGCTTCCTTAGGTCTTTGTTGTTCCCGCTTCACTCCGGTGCTCTTGTGAAATTAGGTCCAAGACAACATGAACCAACCAAAGTGAATACAGCAAAGTATATTCAATGTCAACCTATGCATATGATCCAGGAGTTATGCAATAAAACAAGAGTGATTTTATGGGAAAGGGATGTGTTGTTGTATTATATTGAATGAAAGTAGAAGATACAACCAGATTTCCTTGATGTCGCAAGCTTCCTTTCAGTGACCCTTGGTTCCAACACACACACTTTCTCTACACTTGCATGAAGAAGATCCAATACAACTTGATAGACCAGATAGAGTCTTCAAGCTTCTATCCAAGCAAATTCCTTCACACAATTCTTTCACCAATTCTTCATTCAATCTTGCTTAACCTTTTCCATGAGAACCCTTTCAATATATAGGATAAGGAGAGGTCATTAAATGAATGAGGATGATCCCACTAAATCTGAGAAGTCAGTAGGATTCCAACTATGCAAATGCCAACTCATTTTCTAGAAGATTCCCTTCTAGAACCTTCGTGACCTCTTCTCTTTTCCAAGCTTTGAAACAGGTTCCCACCCTACCTATAGAGAAGATTGTTGTCTTCTTCCAAAAAACACATTTTTAAGATGAGTTTGTAGGCTGCCTATATTATAGGGTGCAAAAATCCTTCATTCTTATAGGCAGCCCAAACTTAGGGTGTGAACTATTCGCATGTTATTGGATAAATCGGTAGGTGCGGACACTAACTAATATCCCTAGATCCACCTAGATCTAGAACAAAACACACCAGAACATGATGCTTTCCTTAAGTTTTAGATATGGAATTTACTAACTAAAGAGGGATAGGTGACATACTATTTAAATGCCACTTCCTCTCGCCATCGCCATCTTAGCTCCGTTCCAACGCTCATACAATGATGAACCTGCAAAAGAACACAACTAACCAAAGTGATAGTAATAGAATAAACTCAATATAAACTTATGTATGTGATCAAGGAATCATACAATAAAACACAACAAGATTTATAGGAAAGAATTATATTACTGTATCATATTAAATGTGAAAGAGAGATTACAACCATGGCCTTGATGTCGTAACATCCCTTCCAACTGTCCTTCGTTCCTCACACACTTTCACTCCAATAATTCTGAGAGCATCAATCTGATAATATTCACAATCTATCTTGACAAAGTGGCTCATCTAGCCAAGCTAACAATCTCCAAAGCTCAATCCAATCCAAGCTAATCCAAAAATCTCCAAAAGCTAATCTCATCCAAGCCAACTTTCTACATGAGAGATCCTCTCTTTTTATAAGTTGAATAGGATAAGGTGAGGAGGTTAGGATGATCCCACCAAATCATGAAAGCTAGTAAGATCCAAACCATTCGGATGCCACCTCACCATGGAAGTTTCTCCTTCTAGAAGCATCGAGAAGATGCTCGTTTTTCCCACGTATGAGAATTCTCGCACCCTTATTATAGAGCAACATGTGAACCTCTCGCAACCCATCTATGGTGCAGCCTATGAGAATCAAGCATTCTCGTACCCTATCCATAGTGCAGCATGCAAAAATCATCGTTAATAGGGTTTTTACAAAGGGAAATGCAACTTCTTTTCTCAGGAAAAGTTCTTCTCCCTTCTTTCTTCAGGAAGTCAGGCCACTCACCCCTCTGAAGATTACAGACAGGTTTACATCATTAATGGTCATAGGGATGATGAAAATAATGTGTAACATAGATCCCCCCTAAAGTATGAAGTTAGAACAGAGTGATAGCTGAAATACTTTGGTGAGTGTTTTAGGGAACAAGGAATAGTCAATCGGAAACCTACCAACAAACAAGGAAATACAATACAATAATATATCATCATTGAGGTAGGCATTCCCATAATCAGAATACAAATGACTCAAAGCATAAATTATAACATGAAAATATCCATGTCAAGTAGTACCAATTAGTTTCTAAGTCTAATTCCTGGATAACGAGTTGAAGTCGACAGGAAAAGACTCGTCATAGGAGGGCCTTAATGTATCCCCCATCAATGACACGAAACAAGTAACAAGATTTGATGTAGATCAGAGTAACAAGTGATTCAGGACTGAATTAGGTATGGAAGATGCAATAGAAGGCTTAAGGAATGTAGAAATGGCCGATGCAATAGAAGGATTATGGGTTGAACTTATTTTTTGAACATATTGACGACACGACAACTGTCTTGGAAACACTAACTCAACAACAGGGATCCTAGACCAATTTGTAATCTTATAAGGAGTATGATCAAGAGACAAGCATATTCTCCAACCTAAACACAAAGAGAGTGAAAGGGTGTCATGTTCAAAAGTGACTCTTCCATGGAATACATGTTTAGACACATTTCTTTCCCAATTTTTCCCCCACCATTTATGGTGAGTACCTCTTTAGTTTTACACAAGCTTGAGGAGGATAACATATGTTTGTTGATTTAAGCTCATCCTTCAGAAAAGTCCCTCATAATACATTTAACAAACCCTAGGAAGGTGTGGTTCGGTCCCATAAGGGCCTTTTGATGTTTGTTTAACGAGTCCAAAGATAGAAAACTTGGGGAGTTTTCATGATTTGAGAGTCCGAAAAACGCTTAAAGAGAACTCTCTCAGTTCCTTTTTTGTAAAGTAGTTTGATGAGACCGAAAAAGAGATATACTATCACTCAATAGACATTTTCTTCAAATACTTTAACGAGCGTGAAAATAACAAGATCACTCGACAATCTTTTCATGTTTAGAGAGTCTAAAAAGAGCTTAAAGGGAACTCCCAGGGGTTCCTTTTTCATATAACCTTTACGAGTCCGAAAAAGTGATAAAAGTATACTCGATTACATTCTCATTGATTTACGAGCATGAGAAAGAACAAATAATAAGCTCGATAACTTATTCTCATGTATTTACGAGCATGAGAAAGGAAAAAGACTAAGCTAGGGATTGTTTTCATTTTTACGCAAGCTTTAAAATCTAAACAAAATTATTCTTGGACCTGGTTTCATTTTTACACAAGCTTGAACCAGAAGAAACTATGCTTGAGGTAGATGGTTTCATTTTTACACAAGCTTGAACCATAAAAAACTATGCTTGGACTTCCCAATGCAGAACACAGGGATGGTTGGTACTTAGCCCCCAGTTTAAGAAACTAGAGGCTCTAAATTCAGCATGAAGTCCAGAGGCTGAAAGAATTTCCTCCCAAGATTCATTTCATCCAACTGTGAAGGAGAATGAAATGAAGCTTCAAATACCATACGTAGGACTTGACCCAAACGGAGAGGGGGAAGTTGTTTCATTTTTTAACAAGCTTGACACACGAGAAGAACTATGCTCATAACCTCTGTTTCATTTTTTAACCAGGTTGCCACAGAGACGAAAAAACTATCCTCGTAAGTGGTTTCATTTTTTAACGAGCTTGAAATTAGAAAACTATTCTCAAGTCTGGTTTCATTTTTAACGATCTTGAAATAAGAAAATCATGCTCATATACCTCTATTTCATTTTTTAACGAGGTTGCCTCAGAGACGCAAAACTATCCTCGGAGTCTCTCTTCTTGATCATGGATTCCAAGAGGACAATGCTTCGAAATGATACCATGTCAAGGGACAAAAATCGGTTATGGCTTCCAAGAGGTCTTCATTGGAAGGAAGAAACATGCTCTGGAAGGACACCATGTCGAGGGTCGCGACAGGAGTAAAGAGATCAGACTCTAATAACCCTATCGAAGAGATCACCATGTCAACTATTGGATCTAGGTCATCAGAAGTTGAAGCCATGGGAAACAACGCCACATAATTAACCTGTGGCGGGGGCGATATCGTCTGCATATAATATCCATTTAGGGAGGCAATCCAGTCAGGGTCAATGAATGAAAGTTGATCAACAGTCACAACTCGCCCATCGTGAGGGAAAGATATCACACGAAAGAGAGTAGACACAATAGCTTTCATGGCATGGACATAATCTCTCCCAAGCAGTAAAGAAAAATCCAAGGGGTCTTGGACTACCATGACGTAAATAAAGACATTTTTCCCTCCCAAAGTTACAGGAAATTGAGGAAGGGTCCCTAAACATTGACTAGTTCTTCTGTTAAAAGATAATAGATTCTTCGTAACCGGCACAAGCTGAGGAAAACCCAAATCTTGCCAAGAAAA
This sequence comes from Picea engelmannii, assembly GCA_009831015.1. Classification (NCBI taxonomy): domain Eukaryota; kingdom Viridiplantae; phylum Streptophyta; class Pinopsida; order Pinales; family Pinaceae; genus Picea; species Picea engelmannii. Next base: position 7,675 of record ML857282.1, on the reverse strand, counting down.
AGAGGAAAAAATACTAACAGATGCACCTTCATCTATCAACGTCTAAGGAACATCCCAACCATAAACTTGCACTGTAATCTAGAAAGGAATGTGAGAGAGAAGACGAGGTTCAGTTAGCACACCCCAATCAAAATGGATGGTCTCATTACTTGGAGGGGGTTCCATAGGAGAAGGAGGAATACCCGTCGACATGATAGAGTCTGTATCAATGAGAAAAACATGAGCAGTATGGATTTTTCTCTCTAACGGGAGAGTAGGACCGACCGATGACAAGATCGTATCGACCACTTGGGTTTCATTCTCCATGGGGAGAATGGGGTTGACAGGTGGAAATAGATCGACCACTTGGGTGAAACTCTCTAACAGAAGAGTGGGATTGACCAAGGATGGGATTAGATCGACCACTTTAGTGTCACTCTCTAAGGGGAGAGTGGGATTGACCGAGGATGGTATCGGAGTAACCACTTTGTCAGCTAGTTCAACTAAGGATGTGACCATATTGAAAACATGATCAATCGGATTGACCGGTGAAGGGATTGGAGTGATCATTCCATCAACTATAAGGGGGTCAAGAGTTAGCTTGTGATAAGCAGTTGGAAGTTGAGGCTGTGAAACAATCATGTATTCCAATAATTTTGAGGCTTCATCCATACGAGGGAAAAGATGAGTGAGATGACTCCCTTTACATAACATGCACGGGAACTTGACTCTACTTTTATTCTTCCCAACTATATCGTGACTAGTTGATGGGATGTCATCAGCTTGTTGTTCATAGGCTAATGACATGGGTTGGCGAGGGTGTGTAGACCATTCTTCTATAACCTTGGATAGACCAGGGCAATCCTTAAGAAGATGGATACCCTTACAAAGCCTGCAAGGGTACTTGGGCTTATGGTTTGTTTGGGTGATCTTGACATCATCAACACTCCCAGCACGATCAACAGTAACTGGTTGTTTTCCAACATGTCTGGTAGTGGTTGGAAGTTTGGATCCTTTCTTATTTTTCTTCTTCTTATTCTTCCTTTTCTTCTTCTCTTTATTCATTGAGTTACTAGCTTGAGAGCTTTCACTCGATGAAGAAGATGAAATGGAAGAAGACCTTGCAAGTGAAGAAGGTGAAGAAGATCTTACTAGTGAAGACGGTGAAGGATCAACATGAGGTTGATGTTCTTGGGGGGAACTACTTATGACCGAAGCACTTACTACATTTGGGACTACCTAAGTGGAAAACAACCACACCGAAAATCCAATTGTGAGACCTGGAAGGCTCAAAGTAGCAATGTGAGGAGGACCAATTTTTTCATAAGAAGGAAAAACAGAAGGTTCCCTTGGAGCAAGGGTTCCTTCATTGGTCATTCCGGGAACTGATGCCATTAAATAAATATCCAATCTAGAGTCCACTAGGAAAAACAAACAACACACGCTAAAAATCTAGTAAGCAAGCAAGCAAACAAAACCTTCTCACAATGACCACACTAGTTGGTGATGAAATCCAATGTTGCAGGAACAAAGTAAGAAGGGGCTGAGATAGAGTAGGTGGAAAAGTTACGTTGACGAACTACTTAATGGACTTACACCCTGGTGAAAGCTCCCACACATAATCATGGGTATACCCTCCAAGGAGCCCGAGTGATTTTGGCCAATGTCGATTCCAGGTACCGTGAAGACTTGCCCCTCCACAATCACCTTGTGTAAAGAACCTAGAGAGATAGGCCATTAATGTTACAAATTACTACAATGATTCCTGGGGAAACAATCGACAGTCTGATCCACGTGCAAAGGTAGGGTATCTAGCCCGAAATCAACTTGAAAGGCTTCCACACATCATTGTGGGTATACCTTCAAGCGACCCCCATAATACGCGCAATCTCTACACCAAGACTGACAAAGAAGGGTGAGTAACTCTGCTAGTCTCAATGCAACCTCATGATTGACCCTTGTGTTAGAAGGGCTTCCCAGGACAAAATGTAATAAGTGGATTTCACCGTTCCCTACTGCAAGATTCTATGTTTGTTTACAGCTTTGGAAATTTATCTTTCACACCTATTCCAAATCCCTACAACTAATCTAATGTAGGTTTGCTACCAGAAAATATAAAAATGTCTAATCAATTTTTATAGGCGCTTTATTTTATGGTTGTTGTTACTCAAGACGAAAATGGCATGGACAATATGGTGTTTTGACCGACTCGGATGTTATGCAAAGAGATGAAGATGCAATATTTTCATTTCAATGAAAGCTATGTTACGAGAAGGAGAAACATTTATCATTCCCATATGCATAATGTCCCAAAAATTTAAAACTCATCAATATCAATATCTTCAAGAAATGATACAAAGAGACTATACACCAATACACGATTCATGCCCCCCCCCCCGGGCCATGAGGGGGAAAAATTTTCAGAATTTAAGACCAAAAAATGCCAAGAATCATGAAATTTCGCTACTTCAAATGAAAGGATGCCCCTAATATAATATAAAGCAAGAAATTAAATCTTTTTGTTTCAAAAATTTCACTAAAAGCAATAATGAACTTTCTTAAAACAAAGAAACCCAAACTAAAAAATTTCTTTTAAAGCGAACTATTCAGAAGAAATATGATCTTTCCCTAAACAATTCTAAAGAAAACATAGGCTTTGTAATTGAAAGACACTCAAAACAATAGACCAATCCTTCAAAACCAAACAAAGCAAAGATGGCTAAAAGAAATTCAAAGAATGTCAATCAGACTGTAAACATATCAATATAGGCTCCAAAAGTTCAATCCAGATGATCAAAGAAAAACTGGGCATCAAAATATAGGAAACCCTAATTCCAAACAAAAATTTCAAATGGGTTCGCAGCCTAGCTATAGGGTGCAGTGCGAAAATCAGTGGAGTTCGCAGGTTGGACACAGGTAGTGTGCGAACATGTCACATTAGATTACATAGTAGGGTGTGAAACTAAGAGGTTTTCGTAGGTTGCATACTAGTATAGTGTGATACTTCTTGAAATCAAAGAGAATTTGGAAAAGGACAAAAGCGTCTAAGTGAACTTTCAAATCCAGAGAGTCTGGATGGATCTCCCACGGACTCAGAAACCAGAAATCAAGCAATCAAAGCAAGGGAAACTAGACTAACTAGGAAAAAATTCGTTCCCTAGTGTGGTCGCTAATTTTGTTATTGGATAAATTGGTAGGTGCGGACACTAACTGATCTCCCTAGATCCACCTAGATCTAGAACAAAACACACCAGAACATGATGCTTTCCTTAAGTTTTAGATATTGAATTTACTAACTAAAGAGGGATAGGTGACATACCATTTAAATGTCGCTTCCTCTTTCCATCGCCATCTTAGCTCTGTTCCAACGCTCATACAATGATGAACCTGCAAAAGAACGCAACCAACCAAAGTGATAGTAATAGCATAAACTCAATATAAACTTATGTATGTGATCAAGGAATCATACAATAAAACACAACAAGCTTTATAGGAAAGAATTATATTATTGTATCATATTAAATGTGAAAGAGAGATTACAACCATGGCCTTGATGTCATAAGGTCCCTTCCAACTATCCTTCATTCCCCACACACTTTCACTCCAAGAATTCTGAGAGCATAGATCTGATAATATTCACAATCTATCTTGACAAAGTGGCTCATCTAGCCAAGCTAACAATCTCCAAAGCTCAATCCAATCCAAGCTAATCCAAAAAGCTCCAAAATCTAATCTCATCAAAGCCAAATTTCTCCATGAGAGCTCCTCTCCTTTTATAAGTTGAAGAGGATAAGGTGAGGATTTTAGGATGATCCCACCAAATCATGAAAGTAATTAAGATCCAAACCATTCGGATGCCACCTCACCATGGAAGTTTCTCCTTCTAGAAGAATTGAGAAGATGCTCGTTTTTCCCACATATGAGCATTCTCGCACCCTTCTTATAGAGAAACCTGCGAACCTCTCGCAACCCAGCTATGGTGCAGCCTTCAAGAATCAAGCATTCTCACACCCTAGCCATAGTGCAGCATGCAAAAATCATCTTTAATAGGGTTTTTACAAAGGGAAATGCAAATTCTTTTCTCAGGAAAAGTTCTTCTCCCTTCTTTCTTCAGGAACTCAGGCGACTGACCCCTCTGAAGACTACAGATAGGTTTACATCATTAACGGTCATAGGGATGATGAACATAATGTGTAATAGTCCTTTTTCAGTAAATGCATGAACCCTTTAGTGATCTTGACACAGTTTTCGATAAAAACACCGAAGAAAGTTGGATTTTCCCTGTAAACTATGAAGTTGAGGGTGTTGCGCCTCTTTTTTCACCTAAATGAGAAAAACAGAGGTTCTTACAAGCTTAGTTGGGTTAGCTAAGCAAGACAGAAGTAAAGTAAAGGGTTAGAAGAATAAACATAAAAGACTAAGATAAGAATTAAACTAGGAAAGGAAAAAACAATTAAACTACTGTGCATAAGGACATAACAACAAGAAACAAACAAGACTCATGTCACCAATGGAAAGGAATGTATTAGTGAAAAGAAGACACCAAAGAGAAAGGGGACTTTGGGTCCCTTCTTCCTCCAAGGGAGGGCTCTTGGAACCCCAAGATTGAGCTCTTCTTAAAACTTGAAAACTTGAAAGAAATGGTGAAAGAATCCCAAGCTAACCCACTCAAAAGGTGATGTGGATTTCCCAAATGGAATGGTGCTAGTATGCTCTTGATGAGAAAAGAGGTTTCCCAAGAGAATAGCAGCAGCATAACCTTGCAAATGAATTCCTTGAAGATGTAGTGCACCCATGGCCTTGTTTTATAGCACCACTTTGAGGTATTGTGCAACCATTTTTTAGTGTGAAAAGGGGTTGTTTAGGGCACCTTTAGGTCTTTGACCAGCCACCCAGCTAGATCTAGTCGAGATTTGGATGTCAAATCAACTTGGAAGTTGAACCAGAAGTGAGTGGGAGGTTGAAAAACATCATAAATGCATCATTCTCAGGTGTGTGCGACTTTTAACATCCACAGTCGCGCATCATGTGCATGTGCGCTTTCCCTACGTTTCTTGATGGCGCATGTGCACGCGTGCCCTGTATAGTCATAGCACATCCTGATTTTATAACTGGTTGTATAGTTTTGGACCTTTTGGAAATAGTTTTTGGTAATTTTGGTCCATGGGTGAACTAATAGTTGTTTGAAGATGTTGGATTCCTGTAACCATTTGCAGACGAAATTTCAGTGATAACAGATGCCCCCTAGTGGATGAGGTTAGGAGCATACGGATAGCCAAAATTCATCAATGTTTCTTCTACTGAGAGTACCGTTGTAAGAAAGAGTGATAGTGAGATATCAAGAGTGACCCATTGGAGGGAGAAGGGAACCTATAGGACCCAACCTTTCGCAAGGTGTGGAAAATAAATTGTGTACAAACGAGGAAGGCATGCCCCATGCTCCTGTCATGTAACTAAAAAAAAAGGGTGTTGTACAGTAACTGAAACTATGTGTTGATGTATACAACTGCAGTTCCCTCAGGGGTGGTTTTGATAAAGGAAGAGGACAATTATAATGAGCAACAATACTTTGAACAGTAGGAAATGACACCTGTAAGAAGTATCATGGATTATATGGGTATTGATAGCCCAACAAAGTTCATAGGTCTTCGGCAAATATAAAAAACAACTGCAATAGTCGCAAATTAAGACCCACTGTAACATGAGAAAGTGTTGAAGTCAAATGTTATGGGGGTCAACGATAGCAGAGAGAAATGATGATTCTCCATGTTTCGTTCGAGGCTCCTCATTGTAAAGTTAATGAGAGTCAAGATACTGTCACCCTTCTGGAAACTGTGCTAATGTTGACAAAAAGGGAGATGCAACTCCAAGAAGCAACGGGCTTCATGAAATCCACTAGGTGAGGTCAAGAACTGAGGAGGTACATGAACGAAGTCAAGATGTGTGGAGACTCAAGACTTCCCTTGGTTGGGAATAAATGTGAAGTATAAGTGGCCGCAACCGTTCAACTAGGTCAAGTGTCAGGGCGACAACAAGATGTGGGATAAGTTGTGCCAGAGGCAGGACAAAGTGAACAAACTCAGAGAGCATAGGTAGGTGGCATGTGGGATACTCATAGTTTATGGACGATGTCAACAAGAGTAGGTGATAAGTAATGCCCCAACCAAGGGTGACATGGGTTGCGTTTTCCAAAAAGAAAGAAGGTCGCCAAAGGTGATGACAAAAAGCTATGTAAAATGTTGGAAACAAAATCTTAATTACAAAAAGAATTAAAAAAATCAGTGAGGATAATAATGCAGATACAGAAACGGGTACCCCAGTGTAAGATGGCTTGGCCTGAGGATGGTGCAAGTTGGTTAAAAAAAAAGTGGGGGGTTGGGGCCCCATAGGCGGGTTTCTGTAGTAGGGAAATGTATGGAGGGCAATCTAAAGATGGGAAAACCGGTGGTGGATGAAATGGATGGTAAATGATGCTGCAGGAATGCAGTCAATATACAACCGTGAGGAAGTGCTCTTGGATTCCATTGTGTAGGCTAGAAAACTGAGGAGAAGGAGTATGTTGTTGATTTGTGACATGATATAAGACTATCGGGACTCCCATCCCTAAAGGTTGAAACAGCATGAGTGTCAAAGTGCCAAGGGGGGCTATTAATGGGACAACTCATGTGGGAGAGAGTGCTACCGGGTGACAGTACCCAAAATGCAGTGGAGGTGACAGTACTGTAGAGCCAGATATAGGGACACTAAAGGCAAATTTCAGAGGGTGTGACTAGAGATGCAATTGAGATTCAGAGGGAATGATTACATGCATGTGTCGATTATATACCTGAAGGGGTCGAGTTGGTGTGTGATGACCAAGTACCTACACACATGACAACCAAATATCCGACGTGAACAATATCTAAAGATAATCAAACATATAACCATTTATTTGATCATTTTGAACATGAGCATGCATACCTAAATGGGGTATGGAAAAATGGCTCCCTCGGGGCTAAGGATGAAAAATGGCTCGGGGAATGTCTTGATGTAGATGATGGGGTGTTGATCTCGTGCTGAGGACCAATCGAAAAATGGATGCTCGGAGCTCCCAGAATTGAGTCTGGAATTTTGGAAAAAAGGGCCTATATATAGCTGTGGGGCCCACATTGCCACCTCATTTGTATTTTTTGCTATAATGGTTAGAGAGGAGATTGCAGAGCAGATTCGAAGATTTCAGGAGTGCGAGGAAGCCAATATGGGAGGTGTGAGAGTTAGGTAAGTGGTGTCATACTCCTGTACAGTAGTTAGGTGTCAATTTTAGGGTAGGACTGTATGGATGGTCGTACGGTGGATTTTTAGGGTTGTGACCCCCCAAGTTCATAGGCGATCAATGGCGACCCACGCATGAATGTGCGGTTGTAATGGGCACATTCGTGCAAGGGGGGCATGCTATTTGGGAAAACAGGCACACATGGGGTGCACGCCTGTCTGAAACATAGCCACGCATATGTGCGCGACTGTGTTGCTGACAGTTGTGCATGAGTGTGCAACTGTGTATTGAACAGGCGTGCACTGAATGTGCACATGTGGGATTAACAGGAACGCATACATGCATGCCTATGGGGTAAAAATGTGTGCATGGGTGCATCCCTATGGCGAAAATAGTTGTGCCTTTGAGGCAAAGCTGAGGGTGAGAAAACTTATCTCTCTTTTT